>SWDT01000139.1:0-108208 GCA_009193035.1 Halicephalobus mephisto
GAATTAGTTTTTTAGAGTTTAATACTCTCCCTAATTTCCGTAAAATCAACACTAACTTTAGAAAAGAAACCTGAATTTTACAAATTATCTAATAAGTAGTTCAAATTTGAAAAAACTTCTCTGCATTTCAGTATTAGAGATAATCGATAGAAAACTGTTTACGATCCTTAATAATGGTATACATTTTTTAACTTTTTCTTCAAAGAACAAAGGATCAAAAAGCATATTGTTGATAGGATTGGATTCTCCGGTGTGTTTTCCTAAAACAAACCTCTATCTGAAGTCGCGAACAAATTAAAGATCTTTGAAATCATGCACTGGCGGAAATATTTGACTGATTGTAAAGTTGTTATAAACAAGCTGTTGCAAATGAGCCCACATATATAAATTCATCTAATGTCAAGATCGTGTATAAGAATTCTTCCCTTCAATTGCTAAGGGAACAATTTCTCACTTAATTTATGAATTCTAAACGTTCATTTGATCTCAATTAAATTAATAAAATTATTTTTGATGCTCATAAGTTCTTTTTGGTTTAAATCCTTTTTCTACAAAGATAATGAATACTTTGCTATATAAAATATTAAAACTTATGTTAACGAATATCCTTCAATAAGCTAAAACATGCTGATAGACCGTGCCAGGTGTTCCCAAAGGCAACCTACATTTTGTGTTACAAATTGCTGAGCGTTAATGATCACTTTTTAAGTCTGATTACTTAATAAGGAAGTCAAATTATTCAATTACTCTAATAAATTTAGTAATTCACTTTTATTATGTTATGACCTTTATGAATTTCTAAAAATATATTTTAACACTCTTCACATAGAGAAAATCGTGGCCTAAAAAGAAACTACCTAACTGTATTTTAAATGCCAGTAAATACGAAGAACAGTTTATTCAGTCGGAAAGCGTAAGAAACCGTTCAATCGGATGAGGTTTCGGAAATCATAGTTATGGATCATCCAGTTAGTTTTTGATAAAATTTAAGTTTAATCTATACTTCAGTTGTTTTTGAGCGAATCCGAGTAAGTCTCTTCCCCCTTTTGTCGTTAATTATTTTGGACAAAATAAAGCAAGATTAGAACTAGTAAATACGGTAGAAATCTACAGTTTTCCCATTGGAATAAGAGCTCTGTGTAAAAGAAATGTTACGGTATGTAGTGGACAGACTTTCTAGAACTTCGTTATCCTGCAGAAGACTGTAGAATCCTACTGTGTTTGCGATATCAACTTGTGCTTTATTTATGCATCGATTATCAAATAAGGTCGGAGAGAGGTCCTCGCCCAGATGAGGCTGAATTCAGATTGATCAGCCTGAGGTTAAAGTAAAAGACTGGCCTTTCTGTGCTTTGGTCGCACCTCTCAAAATGTCGGCTGAATGGGCGGAACGCCATTGGCGGGTTATTTCCATCTTTTGTGGCTATAGCTTTAAATTTACCGTCAACCACTTCAACTACACGTTTATTTTTCGAGAAATAACCGATCTTATATAATTAACGATCCTAATTCTATACTGATATTTTCAGCTACTTTTCATTTCCTGAAAATGGCCACAACAGTGACTGAATCATGGCTCAACGAAATTATTTCTCAGTTGGAGGAAAACACTGAGACAACCACGAGGATCGAGGACAGTCCCTATTACAGGTAAATCTTTTGATTATAAATTGAAGTAATATTACCGACAATTCAAATAGAAAAGTTTAAACACACAAAAGAAAGCATAACTTTTGGTCCCGTAACAATTGCAAAATTTAACAAAAATGTGATACAACCATCACTTTTTTCATAAATATTTGACATTTGTGACGAAATTATAACGAAATCGTGAAGATTTGCATTTGTTACTGGGCCAAAAGTTACGCTTCTTTTTGTATGAGTCAACAGACACGACAAATGTTTAAGTTTCCTAGTAATGCTAGGGATGACTTCAAAAACAAAAATAACTCTAGATTTTCGAGATTGTTTATTTCACAGTATGCAGTTTCGTGAAAACTGGTCAAATACAGGAAGCAATTTCATGTTTTCCAAATGCACGTTTGTTAAGTATCAGTTACTCATAAAACCCATGCTTCTATGCTAATCTTTTAATAGTTTTAACCATGTAAACAACGATTTCACGTTCTAGTCCAATGGCAATGCCAGCCACGTTTTATCTCGGAATGGATATCACCATGATAACTTTACAAACTTTGAGTATCATCGGAAATGGTTTCATCATAACTCTGTTCATTGGGTTCGTTTTTTAAAGATTACCGTAAAGAAACAAGAGCATTTAGAACACGCAAATTGAGAAAAAACATGTCACTTCGATTACTTCTTCTACTGTGCGTCACCGATTTTCTCTTTGCCCTATCGAGTAAGGCTCAAGGTTGTTACTGTAAAACATAGCAATTTCTTCCAGCATTACCATATTCAATTTACTATACGGTAAAATGGAATCCAGTGCTCTTGGATCACGATCCCATATACATTGTCACGAGCGCTATTCCTTTGATCGTTGAGTTCAAGGTCAATTTGATCACTTCGATTATGATTGCAGTTGATAGATTACAGGTTGGTCAGATTACTGTAGTACCAAAAAATAAAAAGAAATAAATTCAGGCAATGAAAGCCCCTCTTTACTACCGAAAAAAAAATCAGACCTTATTTGTCTCCATAACCATCGCCATCGGACTTCTCCTGTCGATCATCGAGCTTATCCTGGAATATAAAACAACTAACTTCAACGTTAGAAAATATAATTGCTCAGGGCTAGGTTGTTTTCAGAATCCAACATTCAGAGCTTACTGGGGCATCTCGAATATGGTGAGGATTCTGAAAAATTTGGGCTGAAATCGAAAAAAATGGAAAATTTCCCTTAAAAGCCCGTTTTTTCGCTTAATTCTCTTTATTCAGAGGATAGATGGTTTATTTTTATATTTATTAATTAAATTAAATCAAAATTTACTTCAGGATATCAAGTCATAAGTATCCTGGAGGATCTAAGAGGCTGAGAGCGCGCGCCAACCACGCGTGCTGGCCTAAAACGTTCTCTCTCGATCGGCGCTCTTTTTGAAAAAGGGCCCAACGAGTCTTCTTTTCGAGGCATTGAAAATTCAAATAATCATTAATTTTATTTCTTTTAATTTTCACAAATTCAAATTTTATTAAAAATTCTCCAAAACGGTAACATCGGAATTTAAAAAATTGATCATTGAAGAAATACAGTATACTATCACTTTTGCAGCATTAATTTTTTTGCTGTTTTTATTCTGTTTTGATCTTGATACATTGTTCTCAAATTACAATGTTTACAAAAAGAAATTAGACATTAATGTTTTTCACATTAGTCAACACTGCTTTTTTTGATGCATTAAAGAATTTTTAATGTACTTCCGCATACGATTTGTTTCAAAGACATTTCATAAAAGCATATGAAAATTCAATCACTGAAAAAAATAAAAAAAAATAAATTCTAGTTATCTGGAATGGGAATCAAAGAATTTCCTAATAAACCATAACTCAATATAATTTAGCCTGTTTAATCTGAGCTTCAATATACCAAACCTGATTCATTCTAACTAATGCCTAAGCCCAAACCCAAGTCTAAAGCCAGCCTAAGCCTAAACCTGATGAAGCTTAAACCTAACCTGAAACCTAAATCCAGCTTAAACTCAAGTCTAAGAGTAGTCTAATCGCAAAAAAAATACTTTTCATTGCTCCTCATTATCATCTTCCTAGTACCTCGTTGAAGCAACTCACAACTATTTGTTTCGGATACAATTTCATAAGTTTCAAAATGTTTTGTATATCTGAAAAAAATGCAGAATGCCAATGATCTTCAATTCTAAATTCTAAAAGATACTACATCAACTTAACTGATAATTGTGTGTTTCAGGCCCTGGATGGAGTAGCCCTTATATTGACTTTGTGGGTTGCTATTGAACTCAGTAAACTCCGTGGAAAATCCGTATCCATGACCAAAAAGGATGAGAAACAGATGATTCAGGTTAGACGAGAATTTGAGGTTCATTTTTCCTTCTTTCCTTTGTTTTTCTTTATGTCATGTTTTTGCTTATTTATAATTTCATCTTCCAACAAAAATAATAGCAATGCAATTTTCAGACAAACAAACTCTCATTAGGAATATTGGTGAATTGTTTTCTGTTTCTTATGATTCCCTCATCATTCGTAGGAATCGTGGAGGTGGCAGGACTCAAGACTTTCAAGATATTCGGTCAGTTCTACTCCACAGGACTACTATTTGCAGGAGTCACTAACAGTATCATTTACATCAGTCTCCACGTGGAATTGAGACAAGCTGCGATCAGACTCATCAAGAAAGGAAGCTTCATGAAAGAAACATCATCTGTCACCACTGTTAATGCTACAGGGACAATGTTGGAAGGATTATGAACTATTGGAAATTAAATTTGTTTCAATTAATAAAGGTAAACTAGAACATTTTTAAAGATATAAATATCTGAAAATTCAACGATGAATGGCAATTGACGTCATTTGTTTTTAATAAAGAAAGTTGTCTGTTGTTGATGTAATTAGGGTAGCAGTATATGCAAAATATGAAAGAGCTCTTTATTAAAATAGACCTGATCTTTAGGTTTCACAATATAAGGGTAAATTAAAATTCTTTTTTTATATTTCTGAAATTATAGCTTAAACGTACTAAGGGGGTCCAAAAATAATGTTTGATGATTTTTGAAAAAAATTTCCAAAGCTTTCTAATTCTCCGTTGATAAGTTAATCTTCTGGAAGTCATTTCCAATGCGAACATTCTTCTACATTTCAAGAATAGTTTGCAAAAAGAGTTATGGTTGATAGGTCTCTCAATAATAAAGTTAATGGTATGTAATATCGCAGAAGCTAGTTAGTTTTCATGTACCAAATTTGAAATTGAAAATTATTTGGTAATTGAATTGAAAAAATTCACAACTCAATTACCAACATATTTAGAAAGGTAGTAATTCAAATTTTAAATGTACGGAAATCTCCATTAATTGGCGAGCAAGCTAGAGATTGTAATCGTCAACTTACTGAGAATTGCTTCAACGTGTCTGCTTTTACAAATGGTGTGATTTACTTTTATCAATTGAAAGAAGATTGATTTTCAATAGATCATAATTGCTCTACAAATACTTTTTGCTGTGGTACAGTCCAGGTTCTCGAGAGTTTACTTATTTATTCCAAAGGGTCCATGAAATCCCGAAGAGAACAATCTAAACGCAACAATGATGAACATTCGATCAGAACCAGTCCGCTTTAAAAAACAGTGAACGCAATTCTACTGTAGTTTCAAGGACTATCAAGGTAGAAGGTAGTTCATGTCTTGTGTCACTCTTGTAATGCCAATAGTGTTGACCGATGTGGTCCCTTTCATGAAGCATCTATGCTTAATGAGTCTGATTGTTCTTTTCGCTCAATTCCACGTGGAAGATCACAGAAACCACGCTG
This sequence comes from Halicephalobus mephisto, assembly GCA_009193035.1. Lineage (NCBI taxonomy): Eukaryota > Metazoa > Nematoda > Chromadorea > Rhabditida > Panagrolaimidae > Halicephalobus > Halicephalobus mephisto. The sequence continues at coordinate 5,455 of SWDT01000139.1, forward strand.
TTGAGAATTTCTGCTAATATTCATCCAAAGCTGTAAAAGGGACTAGCTATTTTGAAAATATAATGTTCCGCGATTCCTATGAATATCATGGGAATCATCAGAAACACAAACAAGGTCACTATAATTCTAAATGAATTCTTGTAATTCAGAATATTTGAGTTATGATATAGGAGTTTAGAGTAAAGAAACAACAGTGAATTCAGCAGTATTTTTCATACAAACGTGGGACTAATTGTAGCATCAGTTTCTTTTTACTGAGACCATTGAAAGATTTATTTTGTAATTTCCAATACATATTCGACAGAAATTACGTATTTGAAATGTTCTGATTACATTTCCGACAATTTCTGAATCTTGAATTACATGAAACGCAAGATTTTTATTTCAAAAATTTCATTATTTTGAAAACAAAATGGTTGTCCAAAAGATCATCTAGGAAAAGTGCACTCCATGTCAACGAAATCTTGTTTGATTCATTTCGCAAAAAGTACTCTTGTATCTCGGACTGTAGGAGTAATTTTAGTATCTTCAAAGGTACTTTGATATCCAGTAGTTAGACAAAATATATGCATAGTTCCTACAGAAACTACAGAAAATAGTGTATTTTCATGAAATACCTTGCCTTTTTTAAATAAGTTTCTAATTTTTTAGAATTTTTATTTTTACCATGTTTGCATCTTCCAATAAATTTCAAATTCTATTTCATTGCAAAGGTTTACTTTGATAAATTATTGAAAAAAATTTAATCAAATTTGTATAGTGTATTTCCGCGACTTTACTTCAAATTTTTCGCCATTTGTATACAAATGTGAGTTTTGTACTTTTCCACCAAGGTAATAATTTAAAGAAAAGGTCGAAAATTATTTAAAATTTCTTCATGGCAGTTGTTTGATCACTAATGTAATTGAAGAATTAATGTCAAGCATCGTTCCCAACAGAGTTTTATTTTTGTATAATGTCGTTTGTACGAAATGGACATAACCTATCCAATCAAATGGGAGACAAAAAACAAGTCAAGATATGTTTGATCTAATTTTAATATTTAATTCATTGCAATAATAAGATTTTTTCCTATTATTTTTTAAAAGATGAAAATTTCTCTAAGAACAAACAATGAAGAAAAATATGGATGATTTTCCACATGTCTAAAAAATCAATTCAGATTTATACCGCAATCAAGTGAATTTGAGTAAAGGAAAACGTAATTAATATATGATTAAAACATGATACTGGATAATCATCATTCTATATAATTTTGAGTATGTTGCAAAACAATCGTTTGATATTTGTCCGCAAAACACACTGATTGGCCAGATTTGGTATTTGACTCATGGAACAGCTAGTTAATGAGTGAGCAAGAAAGATCACCCACAAAGGACGAGAAAATAAGATGCTGACAATTAACCGACTTTAAATATCTTCTGGAAATTTCTTATCGCTCTATTCAATTTTAATCTATGTAAATAAGCAAGTTACATTGAAATATTATAGTAGTTGAGGGATCTTCAAGGCGATAAACATTGTAATAAACTTTACTGGAATAAATTACTTAAACTCTGACGGTTGTGACTGAAAGTTGGGTAACACTAATTTGACAAAAAAATTGAAGCAAGATATTGAAAAATCGACTGTCGACATAATGCATTTTAACACGAACGTATTGAAATAATGCATTAGTAGGTTGATCGCTTTTCAGATGTTCAGTTGGGTTTGCTTCCTCTATTTTACAAATTTTCTACTTTCTACAGAATTGATGAGTTGCTACAGTACGTAACAAAGTGATTTCGTGTAGCTTTCAATTACATCTTAGGATTACTAGCTGGGAACAATGTTAAAAACAACGGGAAGGAGCTACTGTAACAGTGCAAGACTGAAAATTGAAGAGCTACATGATATGTCGTGGAAAGATAAAAAACATGAAAGTGACTGCGGAAAAGTTCTTAATTATCAGACACCTGAGGAGGCATATTAAAGTTCACAAATCAAAAGACAAAAAATGCCATTTTTGTAGTCCAGTGGAGATTTCTTGACGAAGAATTGACATATGAACGATCAGAAGCTCTTGGGAACATTTTAATCTTCAGGTTGCAAAATCATTCAATGAATACCTACATTCCGGGGAAATTTCGGAAGACTTGTCTATCAATGAAGAAGATTCTGGAAAATTTTCTTAGAAAAATCTTTGAATCAACGAGTTACTTGTAATAATCACTTTTCATCTTGACAAAAACTGTGAGAAAGTTTTGTGATTTGTTTGCTAAATTTTTAATCAACAAAAAATACTGTTTTGCTATAACTTTTCCATATTTAGCAACCCGGAAATTATTTTTCCCATTATGTAATACTTAAAGGACAAGGAAGTACTACAACAACATAATGCTATATGCTAGACGAAAGCCTCTAATTTTAATGTACTCTACTTGTCAACCACTACACACAAATCCAAATATTAAGAAATAAGCAATCGAGTTTAAAACTTTCAACTGCAATACTTTCTTGATCCATTCACACATAAAGGACACAAATGATTCATAGTACATTTGACAATCTATTTCGGTAAATTTCAAATTCACCCTTATCTCTACAAATACAGTATTGGAGAATATCTGAATTATTCAACAGTGGAACTAATATACTAATTTAAACTTATGCCTCAAATAATTTTCGTAAGCTTTATCTAATTATAGTGTTGCATGCTTTTAACGATGGCTGCTAGAATTTAAATTGATCAATCAATTTGAGTTTAATTGTAATCATTTTAAAAAACAATATGCTTAGATAGTGTAGAGTTCGATTGTAGCCTTTTACTGTCTAGAATTAAACAATACATATGTTGTGGATACATAGTCTCCATTGTCAGAGACACTCAGAATATCCAAGGCTGAATAATCCTCTCTTTACTGACGATATAAAAACAGACACTGTATGTTAGTCGAGATTCCATGAGTGTTACACTTATACTATTAATATTGTTCTATATTATGTTCGTGTTTAGTCCTAATAAAAGACATAACAATACTTTATAATGTGGGATTAACTGGAGACCCTTAAAATGTGTTGCTTCCTTAACGTTTGCTTTCTTTTTACCCTGTAATTTCTCCATCATGAAGTAACTATTACTATAAAATCAGAAATCATAATTATGACTGTTTCATTAAGTTATCCCCCAAATTACCTCTATCATGAGTAAATAATGACCACCTTGCATTTACTCCATGTGAAACTTTGAAATCTTCGATTGAAATCCCAATATTCTGTTTTAGTCTATCGATGACGTCAAGCACATTAACTTACTTAACATTCCAGGATATGGATATCAGCAGATTAGTCAAAACATTTTTAATCTTTGTTTTCTGTCATTTATATAAATTTGGTTGATTTTTTTTAATCTTCAAAAACCACTAGTGCTTTTTCAAAAAGATTGTTTTTGTTCATTTTCAGTTAATTCGAATCGAAATCCCCACGAAGGACCTTCAGAAATTTAATATTCTTGTCACTTTGGATGCACTTATAACCTCTTGTCTCCTGACCAATTTTTTGTGAAGGTGAGAAATAAATTTAAGTCACCTGCATAAATCATTATAATAATTAAATTTCGCTAATGAGCTTCGCTCTTCCTCGCCGATTAACTATCCACTGAGAACGAATAACATATTTAATTAACGAATTTTCCATAAGGGCTTGTTCATTTGAGATTTTAGTTCTCTACAGCTCATAAGTAAAACAGGATAAGTATCCAAGTTACAGCCCAAATTCTATTAAAAATTAACAAACCTATAGGCGAAATAATGTTAACCACCTTTTATCATTAACCTCGTAATGCTCTTGGTAAAGTTCTAAAAGTCTATTTTGACGTGGCTCAAATTGGTAGCTTTGTGATTATGCCACTATTGTCATTAACTATTACTTGAATGTTTATATAACATTTGGAAGATCTCTGTTAACTCACATTTCTAATTCTATATCAATTCTTGTAGCTGTGTCATTTTTTACAGCTATATAAATGACTGAATTCTAAGTTGATGGAATTATTTTTTAATTTAAAAAAAGCCTTAGAAAATTTACCACATCAACGTGATCCTTATTATAACCTACTTCATAAACTTTTGAATTAGACTAAGATGAATGACGATTGAGATAGATGAAAACCTATGAATACATATTACACATGACTTAATTTTCCAGCAACTATAGAGGCGGCCTAAACGACAAAGCTGTATTTAAATTTTGAATGTTGTTTACTCTATTGTAGACGGTCTACAGGAAGCAATTACTGTCTTTTCCAAGCACAGTATTTGCAAATAAAACTTACTAATAGCGTTACGGCATTTTTTAAAATCCTTTAGTAATTTCTTAATCGTATCAACAACAATGATTTCAACTTACAGTCCTATGGCAATGTCGGCTGAGTACTATCTCGGAGTCGACATCACCCTCTTAACCTTGCAAGCTCTCAGCTCTACCGGAAATGGTTTTATTATCATTTTATTTCTAGGGTTTGTTTATTAATGATTAATATAAGTAAAAAAACGCTTAGGACACCGAAGTTGAGGAAGAACCTTTCGCTTCGACTATTGTTCCTACTCTGCATTACGGATTTCCTTTTTGCAATATTAGGTAAAATATCAAACCATTATTATGAAAATTAACTCTTTTCTACAGCGTTGCCCTATACCATTAACTACACCGTGAAATGGGACCCAGTGACGTTTGATTATGACCCCATGTATATCATCACAAGTTCCATTCCTTTGGTCGTTCAGTTCAAAGTCAATTTGATCATCACAATCATGGTTGCAGTTGACAGATTACAAGTAAGTATTACTATAGTGATGATCCAAACAAATGAAATTCAGGCAATGAAAACACCTGCTTACTACCGAAGAAAAAATCAATGCGTTTTTGCCTATGGAACGCTTGTCCTGGGACTTTTGTTAGGAGCTGTTGATGTTTTTCTGGAGTATCGCACTACTCAATTCGACGTCAGACGCTTTGGATGCCCGAGTATTGGTTGTTTTCAGAACCCAGTATTCAGAACATACTGGGGTATCTCAAACACGGTGGGAATTTTGAAAAATTTAACCTTAAATTGAAAAAGACGGAAAATTTTCCTTAGAATCCACTTTTTAAAATTAATTCTGCTATTCAGGAAAGTGAACAATTTATTGTTATATTTATTAATTTAATTAAATTGAAACTTAGTCCAGAATCTCAAACAATTAAAACTTCATCAAAAATGAATGAACAATACTCCGTGAAAAATGTTTTTCTTTCTGTTTTTTTCTCAAACTAGTTAATTGACTAAGTTTGTATATTTAAGTAAAATAGATCATGATCCATCTCATAATATTGATTTTATCTTTAGATAACATTTGATGCGGAAATTGGCAATTTTTGCAAGATATCCGTTAAGTTTCTTCAAGATTTCTTGTACGATTTCCTCTTTGGAAGTTTAGAAAAGTACCTTCGTAATTTCTGGTATTTGTTTGGTAGAAGTCTTGTACATAAAAAACGAGTTTAAAATAAATTTCCTGACAGATTCAGGAGATACTATAAATGCTCATCTCCGAAATTTCTAATGTTTCACCTTTCCCTTTTACTATTTGCTTTAAAAGTTTTTTGGATATTGCAATTTCACCGAATAACAGTCTAAAGGGAACAATAAATCCCCTATTTAAATATATTTTCAACATGATACCATTCCTCGACCCTTTTGGCAGCAACTGAGATATTTGCAGGGAGTGTAATAGGTTTAATTAGAAATACAGTAATTAATTACGTTGCATAACTTGCTTTGGATTCAAACAATGTTTGCATATTAAAAAATAGAAACATTTTCGTTAAACAGGAAGTTGAAAAGCTTCCGGTTGTGATGGCGCAGACTCATAACATCGATGAGTTTATACAGGCTCTTTGACGTCAATGATGGTAAAATCATCGATGCGAAACCTCAAGGATGTTGCTGTCAACAACTACATCTCTAATTTTGGTAAACATTGCCATGATTAATCAGAATTAATTTCTTGAGATTGTTGTTTTTTAGGTTTCTAACACCACAGCTTATAGATCATTTCTGTGATATAATTTTCTTCAAATAGAATTCTGAATCGATTATTTCTAAAAGCATCTAAACTGTAAGACTAGTTGATGTTGACTATCGTTGTGTTTAACTCCCAACATTACAAAGGCAGATATACTGATTCTCTTTGGCACTAAATCTTCTAGCAAAAATGAACTCAGAAAATATGTTTTGGTTAATCATGACTTAATCCTTACTACAATACGAGAATCCAAAAATAAGATCTTGGTGAGACAAATGTTTAATACGGGGTTTATTATCCACTTTAGACTGTCATTCGGTGAAATTGCAATATCCAAAAAACTTTTAAAGCAAATGATAAAAGAGAAAGGTGAAAAATTAGAAATTTCAGAGGTGAGCATTTATAGTATCTCCTGAATCTGTCAGGAAATCTATTTTAAATCCACTTTTAATATGTATCTTGAGGAACGTAGTCTCTAAAAAACGTGATAACTTCCTCTAAGGCCATTTTTCTCTAATAGAGAAGTTGGTGTTAACAGGTGATTTGAATTGTGTATCGCCATTACACCAAAGAATACTCTAGTTTCAGTGCCATGGAACTTCATTTAGTACTTTTGATATCCACGAAATAGACCTAAACCATCTTAATCAAATGCTAGTAATGAATTACTTGAATCTTGCAAAGACAAATTGAGAGATATGCATTTTTACTAACATCCGTCTGAATAACTTAATTTATGAATAAATATTTCAGATTCTCAACACAATAGGCCTTGTTTTGACGCTGTGGGTCGCTATCGAACTAAATAAAATCCGAAAAAAGTCTTCACCGACAAATACGACAAAAAAGGATGAGAAACAGATGCTCCAGGTTAGACGAGAATTTGAGGTCCATTTTTCCTTCTTTCCTTTGTTTTTCTTTATTATGATTTCCTCTCTTAACTATTATGATAAACTTGTTTGTTTCAGGCCAACAAACTCTCGTTCGGAATCTTGATGACCTCGTTTGTGTTTCTGATGATCCCCTCGACATTCGTAGGAATCGTGGAGTTTGCGAAATTTTATGTTTTCAAAATAGTTGGTCCCTTTTACATCCTCGGGTTGCTGTTGGCGGGCGTCAGCAACAGCGTGGTTTATGTAGCTTTCCACGTGGAGCTGAGGCAGGCGGCTATCAAACTCATTAAGAAGAGAAGATTCATGAAAGAGACAACATCTGTCAACACCGTTGGTGTCACAGCAACATTCGTTGAAGGATTATGAGCTATTCAAAATTAGCACTTTTTCACAATTATGAATAAAAACAAATCATAATGTTGTAGGCAGCAAAATTGTCCAAAATATTATCTATTTATCTCATGTATTCAACGTTGTTTGTATCCACTAAAAGGGCATGAATTGTAAGTAATGTCACTGGAGCATTGTGTTAGTCATTCAAATTTGTTCATTGAATACTATTGTAATTAGCACTTTTGACTGAGCACTCACTGAGAGGATTTAAAAAATTGGCTAAGTATATAAATACGAAATATATAATAAAAGAGGAAATTGATACACAGTTTACTAAATTCCCTTAATCTCATAATAAAAATGGTAAAATTCCTTTTATGGAGGATAATAAAGAGACGACATTCCTTTTGAAAACAGGAATCCCTCTATGGATGTTTCTCAAATAGTCATGATGGTAGGAATTATTTTCCCCAAAAAGTTTTTAAACACACCGTAATTCTACATAATTCGGTAACTTAATGAATGGTTATACAGTTTATTCATTCATGTCAAAGTTACGAACAAGTTGATGATAGATCAGAACATGAAAACCTTGGAATGGCTGTCACCACATAGCTTTTCAGTAAACCTTTTATGGGGTCCATTTAATTCTTTATTAGATTTTTAATCTAATTATCAAATAATCTATGGATAAGAATTTGATTCTTTATAAACTGTATTTCCAAAACATGTGGCAATGCTTTTCATTGGACACAATATTTACCAAAATACTTTCTAACGATCCTCGAAGAACCTTAGCAGTTAGATTCGAAGCATTTAAGAATAAAGATAAAATTATTTGCTTTTAAAATTCTAGATTTAACTATTCCAAGTTTTTGAAGCTGATTCACTATATGACGTCGGAAATGCTTAATAAAACATTCTAGCTGTAAGGTTTTGATTCAAACAAAAATTTTCCAACATCCGTGAATATTTTCAGCTCAATCTTTATTAATCTCAAAAGTTATTTTGCGAAACAGATAGTTTTGAATTATTTACTCTTTTTTAATCCTTTTCACGTTGAACTGCTCTATCTTGTATATCCGCGTGTTTCATAAGTGAATCGACCTTTAATATTTGCAACACTATATTTTTATTTTATTTTCCATAATTTCGCCTTATATTTGCATTGAGAGCTAAGAATAACTTCATTAATAATAATATTGTCATTTAAATTACATAAATTCATAAAATGTGCGATAGCAGATGTAAGGATTTTGGAAATGAATGGAATTCTGTCTATAAATTCTTGATTGCTCTTGTCACCAAAATCCAAAGTCCAAGCAATAACTACAGAATCTTTCAAAATTAGTGATGGATGTTTAAACCATAAAATTCACTGAATTTTCCCTACTAGAAATCCTTATTAAGAGGGATGGAAGCTTTGTCGATTAAAAAGTCACTTTTTCAAATAATTCGGCATTACTGGTTAGTCCCTAATGTAACCATGAATCGGAAAACTTTCAATGTCACAATTAGCATTACATTACATAAGAGAGATGTTATGCTTCAAAGTTTTTTCTTACAATTTGTTGTCACTGAAACATGAATAACTGCTGTTGTTGTAAAGCCAAATTTGCCAGAGCAATCACGAATTCAACAACCCGTACATCTGAGAAGTTTTCCAAAGCCAATCACTTTCTTTTGAAATTTATTCATTGTTTATGCAAGAACTTAATAGAGTATTTTCAATCAAGATCTTTGTCCCATCTTTTTAAACATCATTTAAAGTTGTGTATTTTCTTCTTGATGAAAGAACTAAGGTATAAACTTCAACATGTTGACTTAAGGACTATTCATCATTTTTTTCGTTTTTAGAAAAAATAGTAAACACTTTACCAACATAATTGCTCAAGTGAATTTGGAATTTAAAATAATCCTTTTCACAAGGCTGTATATTGGAAATTTACAAAAGCGTCCAAAAATTTGCACCAACATTAAAGAACAAGATTTCTGACCTTCCCCGTAAGCACCCATTTATTTGATATCAATGCTTATGGAATGCTAGAAACCAAGTCATTGTTATTCAATGTAATTTTACTGTGGCAACCTATTATTAAGCATCATAAATGAGTAGGAAAAAGATTAACATTCTGTGTCAAATGTGTAACAGGAAATCACCTTGATCGTTTTGAAATTAGTTGAACCGTTATTGGCTTTGTTTTCTCTCCATCTTATTATACAATTGGTATTTTGGAATAGTAGCTCAAAAAGCCAGACTTTAGTTGCAGCAATGAATAATTTCCAATGCAAATGTTGTTAAAGTCATGATGGGATTTATTTTATTTTAGATGTGAATGAAACGAATGATCTCCGTGACTCCTTTAGTGAACAATTCAGAATTTCAAAATCTACAGATTGCTGTTTCGGAACAACGTTAAAAGAAGTTTATCATTTGTGCACACTTTCTGAAACATTGAGATCGTTTCTCCTTTGATAGATAAAAGATTTATTACTGTGTAACCATATATAGTCAAAAACTTATTTTACATAAATGAGGTGTGGTAAATGTAATAACATATCGTATTTGAAATCTTTCATCTTTAATGAGAATGATTATTGCAAGGAACTGATAGAAATTTAACTTTGAAGAGCTCATTGTCCTTCCATGAATGTTGTCGTAACGCCAATGGTGGTGACGGTGGCTGTCTCTTTCATGAAGCTTCTCTGTGTTACGAGTCTGATTGCAGCTTGTCTCAATTCCACGTGGAGACTGATGTAGACGACACTGTTGGTGACTCCTGCTAGTAGTAGCCCGAGGATGTAAAAGGGACCAATCACTTTGAAGACCTGCAGGTTCGTTAGCTCCACGATTCCTACGAATGTCGAGGGAACCATGAGGAACATGAAACCGGTGACTAATATTCCGAAAGAGAGTTTGTTCGCCTGAAGAAAATAAAATCATTATCCTAGTTAAAAAAGCAACTGATGGATAACAAAAAGAATAGAACAGAGAGGGAAAATGACCTGGGCTTCTCTTCTAACCTGTGCCATTTGTTTGGTTTCTCTTTTTCCGAAATTCCCTGGATTAGCATTTGCTCCCATTCTTTTAAGTTCAATGGCGACCCAAAAAGTTAAGACGAGGGCTACCGTGTTCAGAACCTGAAAGATATAATTAGAAATTAAATTTTTTCATCAGATATTCATAAAAATACATATATTTCTGTTTTGTTCATATAAGAAATAGATAGTTTAATTTTTACTTAACTAGGGTAACTTAGACTGGTTTCCAAGTATTGGAATAACCCTAAAAAACTACAGATAACGGGGATTGGTTATTTGGACTGTACTATTTATATAAACATTAGATTAATTTTAACAGCACTTAATTTTTAAAGATACTGCTGAAAAAAGTACTTTTGCGATTTTCAGAAGTCATTCCTAAAATTCGAATATAATATTTGGAATTGCTTAATGGAGCTTTTCATACTTGTTAGATCTTGAATTACAAAATAAAATAAATTTGAGCAAAAAAGCAAGGATGCAATTAATATATAAAAATAGATAATTTAATTTTAAAAATTTAGCAACCTATTGAAAAATTGATTGTCATAGATATTCATTCTAGTGCGAATGTGTCCAGATAGTGCATTAATAGAGCGCTTGGTTTCCAGTTATTTGTTCAAGAGTTCGATTCCTGTACCCTGCGAAACTCTCTACAACTACAGAGGCAAGATGTCAACAGATCTAAGAATTCATCTTTATCGAATTCACAAAGTATTTCAACGTGCTGCAAAGCTTGGATTCTGCGGCCATCTATATTGGCCACGGACGCTGTAGACGATGGGGGAGGCACTTCGGCTATGCAACAAACCCATCGTCTACATATTATCATTTGGCCCATTGCCAACAGATCCGGAATATTCTAAACACCGGAGGAACTATATCTATTAAGTTCCTCGATGAAGGATTAACGAAAGAAGATGCTCTGGCTTTGGAACAATTTATGATAGTTCGGCTTCGGAACTACGTGAAGAACACTTATACTATGAGTAGTCTTCAGAAGACCAATTTATCGGAGAAGGAGCAGAAGATTCTAGAAAAAGGGTTTCTGAATAAGGCCCTCAATTCTACAGGAATTCAACGGAAGCTGGCGTGGAGTAGACCTATTTCTCTACCTCCAATAACAACTCCGGCAATTATTCCCAAAGAATTCAAGGAGCTGAAGGAAAAGCTATTGCCAAATAAGAATGTGGAAGAGAAATACTATATTTATGGATATATTGAAAAATCCGGAAAGAACCTATATTTTGGAAAAGGATGCGGCGAACGTGACTACAAACACTGCAATCCCAGTAGTTCTCTATTCAATAACTTGATTCCTCTACTAGAAAAGAATCAGGTTATTTGTAGAAGGCTGATGGATAATCTCACGAATGCCGTAGCCAAAGAACTGGAAGCTGTCCTCATCCGAAATTGTGCTCCACTGTGGAACAAGAAAATCGAGAATTTGGGTCAAGGAGGTCAGAAACTCAGTGTTGAAGAAGAAGCTGCTCTAGCTCAATGGTTATTGCACTCTCCACACGCCGAGGAGATCAATATTCAGGTCTGATTTTTTATTTTTGCTTAAAAAATAATGATTTTTTTCAGAAGCCAAAAGTATCTGGATCTGAAACAAATCGTAGGGGCCACGCATCTTCCCCAAGGAATGAAAACAATGAATCTTGTGAAGATTATTTTAATAGTATTGTTTTGTTAGAAAAGGAAGTTTTTCTTGTAGAATAAAGCTTCAAAGATTTGATTCTGACAAAAATATAATTAATTTTCTTGAATATTTGATCGTTATTTCCGTGTTCTACACGAGTGTTTTTAAAATTTTCCGTAACAATTCCTCATATATCACACCAAACTTGTTTAAAGAGATATATGCTATTATCACTCACTATTGCAATATTAATTTTGACTGGCACTAGCAATAGCTCAATTCGTGACATGTTAAATTAATGATTTTAAAGCGCTGGTTCGAATAGCTAATTGAAATCTTCAAACATGAACTTCAATCCAGCTTTGGTTATTTGCTTTTTCTATATCACATATTTTGAGTGAACTACCAAATCTTGAGTATTTTCGAGCCATCTGAATTCAGGTTCTAACTATTTGAAGTTTGCAATAAACTCCGTTGGGCTACAGAATCTTCTGAAATTTGTTGGAATTCGAAAGATTCTCAGAATCTTATTAATGTTTAAAAGTTACATCTTAATGAAGGATTCTGAAGGTTTCTATAAAGGTATGAAAACTTCTGTCGGGATAATTTCGCAGTCACTCATATTTCTTGTTATAGGAGTGTAGTTTTGCAAGCAAAGAAAGACTGTATGTGTAATAAGAGAATGCTTAAATACTGAGTTACAGCAGTTGACTTAAACTTGCATCTGTCTATCGCTGATCAGTCGCTTTACCGACCAGATTATTGGTTACTCTGTCGCGCGAACTATTTTCTATTGAATTTTTTTAGTTTTTGCATATGTTTCCACTATAGAAAAGCATTCTATAAAACTGGAATAGATTCTGATTCACCATTGAAAATAATACAAGTTGATTATAACTTATTTCAAAGGAGTATGTTGAACACAATTATTATTTTGCTAATACAGTATCGGACAAAAGGAGTAAATTTTTGAATTTTTTGCAATCTTGCATTTATGTAATTATGTTTTACTTCAAGGCTAATGCCGTGTAGCTACTATCAATTGCTTTAACAGTAGTTAATTTCAATTGTATCAAAAATCTTTGACGAGAAATGACGCGAGATTTTAGTTTTGATGTATGAAAAGGGCATGTGATTCTTCGTGGAGAATCTAACAGATGAAAAAACTCAAAAGTTGTTGATCCTTAAATGCAGACGCCACTAGAAGTAACCTTCTGTTATTTGTTTGATGTGGCAAGATCTAGAGAAATTGCTGTGATCGAAAGGTTAGAGTCTGGACGAAAGCTGTGATATAATACAAGCAGACCAATATTGTCCAGTGCTTTGCTGTCGAACGGATTCAATCTATGAAAAACCGCTCTCATTCAGTAATTAGAGTCGATGGATGTCTAACTGATTGAGTTTGTTTGTAAATTTTGTAGTTAGAATGAATTTTTTGGACAGAGATACAAAACTTCTATTACTTCTATCGCATGAAAAGTTAAGTCTCGCTCCACTTCTCGTCAAAGGTTTTTGGCATAGTTAAAATTAGCTACTGTTGAGTAAATTAATAGTACCTATAGGGCATTAACTTTGAAGTAACGAGTAATTAACTAAATGCAAGGTTGTAAAATATTTAAAAATTTACTCCTGTCGTCCGGTATTGTGCAAGATAGCTGAAGAATTAACAGTGCACTTTAATTATTTAGTAGAAGAGTTAATTTGTTGTAAATAATTAAAGTATTCCGAGATCCATCTACGGATACTCTGCAAAAGTAGGAGATATGGATATCGGAATGATTTTTATAAAATCCACTTTCAATTCCCGGAATTTTTGTGACAAACTTTTCTTGTAAAAGTGGTTGAGGAAAATATTTTTATACTTTTAAAAGTATTCAGTAGACCTTATGTAAATAAGAAGGTGATGTCAGATAACATTTGTTATGATTTTAGAGCAGCATCAAAACACTACTGCAAAAATAATCTGTTTTTTGTTTTGCATGCTTGTTCTTTAATTTAGCAATTGTTTTGGGTTCTCAAGCTCCGTCAGGTTATATAATCTGAAGTATGTAGTAAATTTTCCTATTCAGAATCTTCCCAAAGATTATTCATTTTGAATTTCGCATAATGGTAGGAGTCTAATTAAAATTAAACAAAGTCAATTGTTGGAGATTCTAACATCAAATTCCATCAAGTTTTCTCTTTGAGATGCTAAAGACCAATTATAACAATCTTCAGTTTCTTTTTTGTCCTAAGATTTCAGTGTTTTCGGAATCTCATGAATTCAGAACACGATTTTCATATTGTGTCCTTTGGTAACATATACAGTACTCTAAGAATTATTCATACATGCAAAATCCAGCAAAAGCATAGGCTCTAACTAATAATTATTAAGAACATTGACTAGTGGACTTCAAAATTTCCTCTTAGGACATGAATTCGGGAGTCAATACCCGGAAAAAGTCAAATATCTCAAAAAACATATTCTTTGAAAGAGGAACCAAATCAATTAGGCTTCATTTAACAAAATTATGAAATTTTGAACTTCAGAATCCAGAAGTCTGAAGCTGAGCACTCAATTTTGAATTCAGATTCGAAATCTACGGATCAGACTATCTCGTTCTACATACTTTCATCTCTCAAATCTGACGGTAGTCTTTTTTTGTGTCAAAAGCGCTTTTGTAAAATGATTAGACTGGAAAACACTATTTATTAATGTCGTAGTAATTTTTTATTCTCTACTCTATCCTCTATTTTCTATCATATCACTTAGTGATCAAGAACTGTAATAGTGCTGTGTCTATCTTGCTTGGGACCCAAACCTTAGCTGTTCGAAAATCTAAAGGCTAGTTCTCTTAGCACTGTTATTGAAACAAATCATTCTCTTTATTAGCGATTTAAGCACAGGTCATAAATTTGTTAATTTTTGATAAATTTTTTAACCTTAATGCAATTATATGCATTATTTTAAGAGAATATCCATTGATGAATACCTTAATGATCTAATTATGCTATCAAGTAGTAAGGTTATCTCTCTATTACTTAAAAGCACTAATTGTACTGAAAAGTTTTAAAGGGAAATAATTAAATTCCCTACTTTTTGTTAAATCTTCAAAAAAATGCTGATTATTTTGTAATTCCTATTTAAATTGGCGTTACGTAGTCTTCTGCCACGTTTTTCTTCGAATTTCCTTGAAAAATCTCATGAAAATTTTTGTAGCTTTGATATTTCTATCATACTATACCTGTGAATTCCTATTCCTTTATAACCATTTTTTAAGTGTACAAAATAAATTCAAATAGTCCATATGGCTCTTGCGGACATGAATTCCTAAACTGTTTGGGGATAAACTTATCATGAATATCTGAACTCCCTTGAGGCTCAATTTGTCAGCACTTTGTGGGTCAACTTTTTTTTTTCATTCTCTGATTGAACAGTCAAATGACAATGAATAATCTAATCAATCAGCGAATTTTTGTTGATCACTAAATTACCGAGTATTTAGACATGTGCACTCTAAATTAGAATGATTTTTACTAAATATATGGAGGGCCCACTGTAGAATTTATAACGTTTTATAGGTTATAGAATTCCGACTTTAACAATGTCAGCATTTCAGGATGCATTCAGATTAAAAATATCTTAAAACCTGTGAAATTGTGTCCGAAAATGACAACTTATTAAATTAAAAAATTAGTAAATATTAGCATTTGTCATAACTGGTTAATTTTACTTATCTTACGGTATATGAAACATTTAATTTATTAATTCTGGGTAACGCTAAAGCACCTGGATTATATACTCAAAGATTATTCATTTAGACTTTTTTCTGAGAACTTCTGACTTACAGAATTAAATGTAATGTATCTTGTGGAGCAACCTTACGAAATTTTACGTCGACAAGCTGGATTCTGTCCTCACTTGTAAGAGAAAAGTCAGGCTGTATTTTTGTATATACTCTACCCTCAAAACCGCACATTTTATACATATTTGTAATCTACTAGATGAGTAGAGTTGAATGACATAGATGGTAGTTGTCAGAAGTGAAGGAGTTGGAAGTTATCAGATAACAAGAATTAAAAAAGGATCCTATTTTTTAAAGACTACTGAGGATCGGTATTTGAATGAAAAAGAGATAAAGAGCAATAAAAGTTCACATATTTGATAGTCATCTGGTTTAAAATGTTTTTCCTCTTACTTTATAATTACTACTGATAATTTCTTAATTTTGACAACAATCACATCTTTGTGAAAAAATCTACACATCTTTTACTCCATCTTTAAGGATATTTTCAATTATTTTACATGTATTCCAGCCATTAGCGATCATTTTGTTTATAGTAGGCAAGGGATCATAAATTGGAAACACTCTATTAAAACATTGCATCATGTATTACTTCAATGAGGTATTAGGAAGATGATAATGAGGACCAATGAAAAATATTTTTTTTTGCGATTAGACTACTCTTAGACTTGAGTTTAAGCTGGATTTAGGTTTCAGGTTGAGTTTAAGATTTGGCTTAGGCTTATTTTGAATTTAGGCTTCAACCTAGATTTAAAATTTGACTTAGGCTTAGGCTTGGTCTAGGTTTAAGCTAGATTTAGGCTTACTTTGGATTTAGTCTAGAGTTAGGCTGGCTTTAGGCTTCGGTTTGGGCTTAGGCATTAGTTAGAATGAATCAGGTTTGGTATATTGAAGCTCAGATTAAACAAGTTAAATTATATTGAGTTATGGTTTATTAGGAATTTCTTTGATTCCCATTCCAGATAACTAGAATTTATTTTTTTTTCAGTGATTGAATTTTCATATGCTTTTATGAAATTCATTTGGAACAGCTCGTATGCGGAAGTACATTCAAAATTCTTTAATGCATCAAAAAAAGCAGTGTTGACTAATTTGAAAAACATTAATGTCTAAGTTCTTTTTGTAAACATTGTAATTTGAGAATAATCCATCAAGATCAAAACAGAATAAAAACAGCAAAAAAATTAATGCTGCAAAAGTGACAGTATACTGTATTTCTTCAATGATCAATTTTTTAAATTCCGATATTAACGTTTTGGAGAATTTTTAATAAAATTTGAATTTGTGAAAATTAAAAGAAATAAAATTAATGATTATTTGAGTTTTCAATGTTTCGAAAAGAAGACTCGTTGGGCCCTTTTTCAAAAAGAGCGCCGATCGAGAGAGAGCGTTTTAGGCCAGCGCGCGTGGTTGGCGCGCGCTCTCAGCCTCTTAGATCCTCCAGGATACTTATGATTTGATATCCTGAAGTAAATTTTGATTTAATTTAATTAATAAATATAAAAATAAACCATCTATCCTCCGAATAAAAGAATTAAGCGAAAAAACGGGCTTTTAAGGGAAATTTTCCATTTTTTTCGATTTTAACCCAAATTTTTCAGAATCCTCACCATATTTGAGATGCCCCAGTAGGCTCTGAATCCAGCTTCCTGAAAACAGCCTATGGCCGCGCAGTTAAAGCGTCTGACGTTGAATACAGTAGTGTGATATTCCAGAAAAACATCAACAGCAGCTAGAATAAGTCCTATGGCAAGCGTCCCCCACATAAAGAGACTTTGATTTTTTCTGCGGTAGTAAGCAGGGGCCTTCATTGCCTAAATGTCTGTATTTTGGATTATTCTAGAGTACTCAGACGAACCTGTAGTCTGTCGACGGCAATCATTATGGTGATGACCAAGTTGACTTTGAACTGAATGACCAAAGGAAGGGAACTCGTGATGATGTACATGGGGTCGTAGTCGAACATTATCGGGTCCCATTTTACTGTGTAGTAGACAATATACGGTAATGCTGGAAGAAACGACTACTTTTTACCGTAAAAGTGCGAATCTTACCTGATATGGCAAAGACAAAATCGGTGACGCACAGTAGAAGAAGTAATCGAAGTGACATGTTTTTTCTCAATCTAGTTGTTCTAAATGCTCTTGCTTATTTACGGTAATCTTTAAAAAACGAACCCAATGAAGAGAGTGATGATGAAACCGTTGCCAATGATACTCATAGCTTGCAAGGTTAAAATGGTGATGTCCACTCCGAGATAATAATTAGCTGGCATCGACATTGGGCTGGAAGTTACAATTACTGTTGACATAAGTATGCGGTGAAAGGACTAATAAGAGACAGAATACCGTAGCAATGAGGAACTGCTGTTTCAAGTTAGTTATATTTTTAGCAAGAAAAATTGTTCCTTGTAGGTACTGGGCGGTTTTATGAACTGCGTACCTTGAACAAACAGTCTTGGAAAACTGGAGCTAACTTTATTACGTAAAATATCTCTACGGTTACTAAGGAACAATCATGCATCAAAATTACCCATTTAGGGCGGTTTCTATTTGAATCGTCAGTAATCTCGCTCTATTTCATAATTCACGAACTTACCTGTAATAAGGACTGTCTTTGATGTTAGTAGTCGTTTCGACGCCTTCTAGTTCGGAGAGAATTACATCGAGCCAAGACTGAGTTACTTCCGTGGTCATTTATAAAACGTAAAACGACTGAAATTACTTGTTATTCATTAAAGTCGAAAATTGCCGAGATTCGCGACATGTTGAAAAGGATGTTCAAGAAATCGTTAAAAAAATTAGTTGTCTTGCCAGAAAAGTAATAATTTAAGTAAAACAAAGTAAATGTTCAAATTTCGTTAAGGCCGTTCCAAGGTTCATTGCATAAAGTAATTTAATAAAGTCATTAAACAAATGGTATAATTTCATTTTATGTTTCAGTAATCGAACTTAAAGTAAGAACATTAATCTTGGATCCTTTAAAAAATGAGACAGTTTAGGCTTGAGGACGTCTCGACAAGCCCTTTGATCTCAGTGAAAGCTGTTCCTATTTTAATTAATCCCGCTCAAAGTTTGTCTGACATCTATCATGGAAATTGAGGAAAAAGCATTTTTGGGCCATTTATAGTCAAAGCAAATAATCAAATAAATTAAAATCTGGAATTTTTCGCAACTATTTATTTCTCTCTATGAAGGTCATTTTCAGCTGTTTGAAAAAGCCCTTATGAGATTTGCTTTATAGCAGGTGGAATTACTTTATTAAGCGTTGAAATTGTCTTCATGATGTCAGCGAAGAAGGAGGGGGTGGTGAAGCTCCACCAATTTTTCTTATTTGGAGATCTTCATGTTTGTTAATTCTTTGATAGACGGCAAATCATTGCGTCAATTGCCTGGAATTTTAAAGTTTCGTTAAATTCTAATTAGTTTTGTAGTTTAATATTTCTTAACTTCTGATTTCGATCTTTTTCGAATTGGTTTTTTGGGTTGTTCCCTACGTAAACTTTATCTAGTTGTCTAAAACTCAAAAAAGTAAATTCTCTTATCATTGAAGAAATATGATTTCTAAAAATATCTTCATAGAATCATTGGGAAAATTTCTGATGGCACATTTCATTTGTATATTTGGAGCTTAGTTCACAGATGTCTAATAACTTTTTTTACTAGTTGAAGTCAAAATTGTTAAGCTGTTCTTCTGGCTTATCTTTAGAGATCTTTCCTTGACAGATAACAGGTTTTCAAGATAAATAGTATTCCTTCGGTGTCGTTATCAATAAAAATGAGATGAACTTGACGAGCATGCTTATCCATAGCGGAAGATCCGGATCTACCAGAAGAGCTTCCTATAGGATAATTATTGCTATGGTCTGTGCTGCGGAAACCGAACTAGTTCCCGACACGAGATTTCCAGAAGTTCGGTTTTTCTCGAGGACAAATGAAGATCGGAATCCTAGTATCAAAGGAAAGCCCGTCAAATCTCCTTCTATCGTGTAGCAGAGAGGTAGAGATTATTGTTACCCAAGTTACCCTTGTATCTTGTATTTGTAACTAAGTTATTTTTTAAGATATTGTACTGTACTTTGTTACTGAATAAGAAAAAGGAACCTTCTCTAGCTAGAAACTTGTATGGAACACGTCAACGTCCACAACAACCTATATAATACATAAATATATCAAAGTAGTTCTGATATTTCGGATAAATTATATTTTGTGTACCAATACACTGAGTATAATGTACCTATAGATTATGCTCAAGGTTGTACCGGTACATTAGAACTATTTTTTGTGTGCATTGAGGAATAAAGTGGAAATTGATTACTGGAAAGAGTTTGATCAGAAAATTAAAGGAAGAAGTTAAATTCTTCTACATTTATCACCTCTTTGTCTTTGAAAAAACAATAAATAGGATAAAGAAAATAATGAACGATTCGTTATCGTCGATAAGAAATCATATGACGGCATTCGCAAAGAGCATTGTCATTTTGAGAGGTTTAAGCAACATGCGCAAGAAATAAATATAGGATGTAAGTAAATTTTAGAGCTGTTGATTATATAGTGCAAAGATTCTTGATGCATATTGTCAAAAGGATAATTTATTTTAACGTATTTACTGGACAGCTTACAGAATCCAAGAATTCAGTATATAAACTCTCGGATTCTAGAATGCGAAGTTTTCATATTGAATTTTTGATCAAAAGTCGAAAGACATTCTCAGTAACAAAAAGTATAAAAATGTCAGCATAAAAATAAAATTAGCAATTTTTACAGAACATACAGGTTAGTTATTTAGCGTATTATGGTCGCTTTGAACTTGTATTTTGATTTTGATTCTGTCATTTTACATAATGTGTTTTATGCTTGTGAGAAAAAACTTAAAACAAAAATTCTGAATACCTAAAACACATCATTATCCTAATCTGAATCAAAATTATAAAAGATCGCCTTTTAACATTTCTAATCATTTGGAAAGTAACTTTTCATTCTATAAAATTAAAAACCACAGTATTAATTGTACTGTACGGTTAATGTTTTACTTTTTACAGTATATATCAACTAAAATCCAAAGACATAAATAACATTACCTTTCCTCATGAATCACCGCCTTAAAAGCAATTTTAAATTAATAAAAGCGCACCAGTTGACCTTTATGAACTTTATACTGAAATTAGAAACTTAATCTAAACAGATTTTTATGAACATTGCATCGTCGAATTTCGAAATTCAAGAATCCCAAACTTGTGCATTCTGTTTGAATTCCAGAATTAATTATCGAAGATACACTTTGGATATAAACAAACTCATTCGAAAAACAATCCAGTCTGCTTTGGAAAATTCAAGGGAAATGTTAAGAGTTCATTTCGATTGCACGTGGTCTAATTTTAATAATACAAAAGCCAAAAAGTCATAACAAGATTTTTCAACATGCAATATTCATAAACATAAACTACATTTTCTGAAATCATTCCAATGTTGACATTTAATCTTTAAAATTTACTTAGAAGATCCAAAAGTAAAAAATGAGAATTATTTGATGTGAATTTTTTAAATATAATAATGTATTTGGATGGATGTGATCAAAACTATGTGCATCTTTTTCAATCTTTTCTAAGAAAATCATCAGTCTTCTGAAATGGCATTTGAAGTAAGTTATGCGTGGTATAAAATATTCGCTTTTGTATGGTAAATGATTGAATTTTTTAAATAACTTCTGAAATTAACAACTTGAAAAGAAAAATTCAATAATATTTTCCAAGAAAATACAATTGCTTATAACATTGGATTCTTGAACTGACTATTTTTAAATAAATTATGATTAAAAATACATGGTGTGGTATACTGTATGGATAAAATTGTAATTAATTTATTATTTATTGAAAAATTGAAATAACAAAGTTTTCAAGATACAAATTATATAATTTCTGTCATCGAATGTTGATTATAACTTCCTGAATCAGTTTCCACCTGCAAGTTGTTCTTACATATTAATTTCAGCCTAAAAGTAGTTCTTGTCGCTTTGACATTATTCATCATAATATGTCTGCAATCGACTTGCCAACAGGGACGTTTCTCAATTATCCTTCTAAAGACATGGATGTACTTAATTGCAATTTTAATTTGAAAATTTAAAAACAGAGTCGTTTGCTAACTTGATATGGCAGTACTCCCAGACTTTATTGATGTTCTTTGTTCTCTAAAAAGGCCCAATTGGTTACATACACTGTAACTCCGATTATTGGGTAGTGTTAAAAGTACTCTGTAATTTTGAAGAATTTCCTGGCAATTTTCTTATTTGATCGGAACGGAAATGACGTCACCGATCCAGAGAGACTGCTAAGAGGTTCAGCAAAAATTTCACCAATTGTATCGCTTTCTGTCTTTTACATCGTGTTTGTTGTAATTTAAAAGGTATAATTACCCAAGTTTGAGAGAAGTTCGGAATAAACCAAGAGATCAGCCTTCTGAACATTACCATCTATAAGTGTACCACCATTTAATGGGATGTTAGGTCATAAATCTAATAGTATATAATTTGTAAAAATCTCTGAACTTTAGTCGTAAAAATTTAAGTTTAGAAATACTTGGAATCTTTACAATTTCAGTACTTAATCAGTGCACAAAAAATGACGCACATTGTGTATCGGATAAACTATATTTTACATATTTATATATTGAATATGATGACTGATACATTACGTTCAGTTGATGTAGTGGTACATTAGAACTTTTTTTATGCGAAGAAGATTTATAAAGCTAATTACACACAAAAAGATACATGATATATAGTGTATTGATAAATTAAAGTAGTTTTAATCCATCGGATAAATTATATTTTGTGTATAGATACATTGAACATAATGTACTTATACATTGCGATCAATATATGTGGCGATACATTAGGACTTTTTTATATCGTACTGTAGTTATTCTAAAAGGATGAGATTTATTGAATTATGATACAATAAGCCATTAAATGAGCTGTGAACCATCTGTCTTTTTCACCTTCGAACTGACTTACGAAATTTTTTAGTTAGCAGTTTTCTAATTTAATATCCTGTCAGTATTTGTACTTTAAGTGTCCAATATAGAACATGGTGTACCTAGAATTGTGGTTTTTCGCTGGTTAAATTATATTACGATGTCGAGGGACATTTGCTAACCTAAAGTACTGTGTATATGTTGAAAATAATTTTACAATTGCAACTAGGGGACTAGTCGTTGTAAAAACTTTTTTACTGTTCATAAATTTAATAAAAGAAATTACAAGGATTTATGAAAGGTTTTATTGTAAGTTACGGAATTATTTCTCATGATTTATGGGTATTTTGATCTTCAAAGTTAAATTTTGAAAAGTTACAAATAAGTAGTAATTTTAGAACAGCAAAGAAGTCTTTTGGGATATGGTATGCAAACATGGTAAATGCTGGGTGATATTGAGGGTCAGATACTGTATTGTTGTCTTAAATGATAGACCATTAAGATCTGAATGGCGTCATTTAATTGAAATGTCACAAATATGTCTCGAATGCAGACAGAAAAATAATTGTTTCAAACATTATATTTCCCTGTGGAATATCATGAATTGTCTTTTTTCTCTAATTTATAGCAATGAGAAATAGAGACGTGACTTCAATAGAAATTCTTTAAGTTCTTTCCAAAGGTCGTTGGTTCCACAATGAACTAAAAGACAACATGGTTAATTTTCCACAGACAGTCTTTTGTTCTGTTATAAAAGCCTCAGAAAAGCTTTTCGATGAATGCAATTATCTTAATTTGTTTTCTTTGATGTTTTTCTGTATTAGAATAGAAACCTAGACTAGAAAGAAAGGACCTGAAGAGATAGTCTGAATATCAGGGACCGTAGAATACTATGGAGCATGAGTGAGACCTTGGGTTGTCTTTTGTGAGTGTGAGACATATAATTGTTGTCTGTGCTTCATTGTTAAGTGAAAATCATCATTACATTCCTGTTTTAACATTATACAAGATCATGGCGTTGATGGCATCAGCATCAATCAGGTGAACAGTACAATGAGTCATCGTTGGTAAGTCGCTACAGAAATTAAGTTTTAATCCAATCTTTCGATAACACCAACTATGTGCTTTCACTATTAAACTGATCTTGTTGTAGAAGTTTTCCGTGATTTCTTCTGATTTTATGGACATGGGCATTCCATAGATACATACTTAGATCTACCAGACACCAATCTTTGATACTGTACTTTGTTAATTTGTCGTGTTAGGTATTTTAAGCGGATCTCTGCCCTCAAAGCTGATAATTGCCTCATCAACGGAAGTTGTATTCTTAGACATAATTTGTTCAGTATTCTATATCATCGTGTTGGAAGGATATTAATTAATGCCAATTTATCTTTCGCATTTTAGAGACATGTGTTTTCGAAATGTAAAAACTACATGACTCTCATTTATTTGTTCATTAAAAAGTGCAAGTGTACATTTAAATGAGGGGAAATAACTTCTAATTAGCATTATTTTTCGACAAAGTCTAAAGTTTTACCAACAAACAAACAACATTGTCCTTCCGGTTGACGTCCATCGTATTTACAAAACAACACTTTTGTCTCGAAGATAATCATGATAGTAAATTAGAAATCTGTTATTTTGTTATATTCCTTCGTTTCACAAATTCTTTTTCATTTTTATAGATAGATATTCGGTGATTCTAGAGCTTTTCCTCGGAATTGGTGTAGTACTGTTATTTTAATCACTGTAAAAATTTCCTGGCAATTAGATCCAAAAAAGTAATGTAGTTCTGATACAGTGTGGTCAATCCTTTTTCGATGTTTGGAGTAGTTTAAGTCTTTACCAATAACGATATATATAAAATCACAGCGACATCAGAATAATGTGTATGCTACGAAATTGGCGTTAATCGTTATTAAGTTTCTACACACAAAAAAGGTACACTAAAACAGCTCTAATGTATCTGATAGATTATATTTAATGCACCGATACATGGAATATAATACGTTGATATCATACTTGCTATATCAACATATTGAATATAATGTATCCCATACATCAGAGCTGTTTTAATACATCCATACATTATATACTATGTACTTATTTTTATGTATGGTAAGAACTGTTGTGATAAAAGTTTGGTTCCTATCCTATCTTGAGTTTCAATGATTCTGACGTGATGTTTTGAATGTGATAACAGTTGACATCATGATGTTTGCTTCCAAATCACCTATTACTCATCTTTGGAAATGTAACATATACAAAATGAGCTCAAAATTATGGCTTTCAACGTCCAAATTTCTAATAAAATGCTATGACTAATTGTAAAACATACTTATTTTTATTAACCATAAACTTGACGATAATTATATCTTTAAAAACAATGAGCAATTTCTCTGTATTTTTATAAAATATCCACAGATTAAGGAATTTCTCTGACATTACAAAACAGTACATTATAAATGATAAAAGTCTACAGTTTTAAGTTCAATATATTCTTTGTTGGCACGCAAAACTACAACTATCAATAAATGGACTCTGAAGTTCAAAACTCTCCATTTCACAACTTCTTTAATCCGTTTAGACAGGTCAGATACAAGATAGTTCATAACTCATTTCATAGCTTATTTCATTATACCTCAAAATCATTCATCTTCGTTTGAGTAACGGGTATATTGATAAAGTTCTGTATTTTTTAAAGTGTTCGACAAATTGCTTTATTTGAATTTTCACAAATCAGATTTAAAATTTCGTTTATTACATGTTTACTGATTGTAAGTCTATTAAAAACAACACACTTAAAAGCCGAAGATTATTAACTTTCTACAGTTAACTTTATAGTGTTACACGTAAAATCCCGAAATTCACTCTATTTTTTCCCAAATTGTTAGTTTTTAGTTAATTAGTGCTTTTTTGACAGCTGATTCAATGTTTTTGATATGTTATAGATCATTGGTAATTTCCAATTTTAATTACTTGAAAGTAATTCCAGCTGCTTCGCATTTTTAAATGGCTACGAAAGTAACAGAGCCTTGGTATGATATAATTTTTGATCAACTAGAACAAGGGGTCGAAACGACTACGAACATCAAAGACAGTCCTTATTACAGGTAAGTTCGTGAATTATGAAATAGAGCGAGATTACTGACGATTCAAATAGAAACCGCCCTAAATGGGTAATTTTGATGCATGATTGTTCCTTAGTAACCGTAGACGTAGTTAGAATAACAACATGGATTACAGATTTACAAGACTATTTATCTTATGATAGATAGTTTACAGAAATCTGGTCAACATCTGCAGGAAGCAATTTCCACTTTTTTTAAGTACAAGTTTCTCAGATAAAAGTTACTCAATGCTACAGCATTGTGCATTTTATTAATCCCTTAACAACTTAATCATGTCAGTAATGATCTTAACTTCTAGCCCAATGTCAATGTCGGCTGAATACTACCTAGGAATTGACATTACTCTTCTAACCTTACAAATTCTCAGTATCATCGGGAATGGGTTTATTATTCTTCTATTTCTTGGGTTTGTTTCTTAGAAATCACTGTAAGTAAGCATAAAAATTTAGAACAACGAGATTGCGGAAGAATCTTTCACTTCGATTGTTGCTTCTGCTATACATCACTGATTTTGTTTTTGCCATATCATGTAAGATTCTGCATTATTGTTGTAAAGCATAGCAATATGTTTCAGCACTACCTTACACCATTTACTACACTGCAAAATGGAACCCTATAATGCTCGACTACGACCCCATGTACATCATCACGAGTTCCCTTCCTTTAGTCATTCAGTTCAAAGTCAACTTGATCATCACTATAATGATTGCCGTTGACAGACTACAGGTTCGTCTGAATACTCTAGAATAATCCAAAATACAGACATTTAGGCAATGAAAGTTCCAACGTATTACCGCAGAAAAAAACACATGCTCTTCACCTGGGAAACACTTGCTTTAGGACTTATTCTAGCTGCTGTCGACGTTTTTCTGGAATATCGTAGTACTCAATTCAACGTTCGACGTTTTAATTGCCCAAGTATTGGTTGTTTTCAAGACCCAGGATTCAAAGCCTACTGGGGCATCTCGAATATGGTGAGGATTCTGAAAAATTTGGGTTAAAATTTTAAAAATCTCCCTTAAAAACCCATTTTTTCGCTTAATTCTTTTATTCGGAGGATAGATGGTTTATTTTTATATTTATTAATTAAATTAAATCAAAATTTACTTCAGGATATCAAATCATAAGTATCCTAGAGGATCTAAGAGGTTGAGAACGTGTGCTGTTCAAAAAAATTTTTGTTTTTTGATAAATCCGTCAAGCGACTTTTCACTGATTTCAAATGAATTTTTCCTTTTCTAAATACAGTTTGGAAAGTTTTTTAAAATGTTTTACAATCCAAATTTTGTTTTGTGATTCAGAAATTATTGGAAAATTAATTTGAAAATTCCACACTTACTGTATAATCTCTCAAACATCCGCTGAAAATTACCAAAGTTAAAAGAGCTTCCGTTTAAACTTGTTTATCCTTTGCACGTCAAACTTGGGTAATTAAACCAAAAAATAAAACAAACAATAACATATTTAGCGATAAAGATTCAAAAATATGTAAGTTACAAAAATCAAAATAAACAATGCTGGTGATTGAACATCTGAAAAGAGTGTTTAATATTTTTTAATAACAAACAGCTGTCAATTTTCAGTTTTTTAAAACCAATTTTGAATTAATTCAATTCAAAAATTAAAAAGTTCAAATTTAAATCGAATTATTAAGTTCGAAAATTTCAAGAAATTGACAGCTCTGATGATAAGCAATTTGGTTTGGAATTTTTGATTTTTGAAATGGATTGAAAAATTTGGAATTTTCGATTTTTGAAATTAATTGAAAAATTCGGAATTTTTGATTTTTGAAATTCATTAAAAAGTTTGAAATTTCTTAGTTTTGAAAGTAGTTCGAAATTTCGAAGTTTTTGATTTTTGAAGTAAATTCAAAAATTTGAAATCTTTAATTTTCGAAATCGATAGCCTTAATAAGTCATTTTTTTCACAAGTCAATACCATCTCCCTCGATTATGGTGACAAAAGTAATTTCGTTAATTGCCACTATAAAAATAAATTGATGTTAAAATTGGTTGCACTTTTATATGAAAAATATTGTCCGAATCGCTGTAGCTACAGTATCCCAAATCTTGATGAAATACTTTTAATATTTAAAAATAGATGTAAGCCATGTTAGTTGAATACAAAAATCGAAGAATTAGGCTTTTGGAAAAACAAATTAAAAAGAGATGTATCTTTGCGGATATCCGGTGGATAATGGGATTGACAAACACATGTTTCAGGTCCTGAATACAGTAGCCCTTGTGTTAACCTTATGGGTTGCTTTTGAATTAAAAAAAATCAAAGTGAACGCCATACCGGGGAACTTCGCAAAGAGGGATGCAAAGCAGATGATCCAGGTCAGAAAAGAAATTGAGGTTTTTTTGCTTTCTTTTTTATTCTTCTTCATCTACAAATTACTTTTCAACTATAATGACAAGTTTTTCAGGCCAACAAACTCTCATTCGGAATTTTGATAATGTCATTTGTGTTCCTCATGATTCCTTCGACCTTCGTAGGAATTGTGGAATTAACGAATCTCCGTGTTTTCAAAGTTATTGGTCCTTTTTACATCCTCGGATTACTGTTAGCAGGAATTAGTAACAGTATAGTGTACATCACTCTCCATGTGGAATTGAGACAAGCCGCAATCAGACTTATCAAGTACAAAACTTTCATGAAAGAAACGACTTCTGTCGCGACTATCGGCGTCACGACGACCTTCGCGGAAGGACAATGATCTGTTTGAAATTTAGTTTTTACCAAATAATTAAAATAAATTATTCTCATGAACAAACCTAAATGTGTACTGTGTGATTTTTCGAAATTTGTTGATCAAAATATCTGGATCGTTTTGAAACAATCATTTTTGCAAAAATTTACAATAATCGATTTTATTTATGGTTACTGTAATCATGTCGAAAGTAGTAAATAAGAGCATTTACGTAAACTAAGTTATGTTTGTCAAATAAAATACTAAAACGAGAAATGAGACCGATAATCCCGGTTTTTCATTTGACAAATCTGATCTGTCCTATTCGAAGTTTTTTTTCGATCGATAATTAACTAAAATGAACCATTTTTGTCAAATTTTCTAAATTTCAAAATTCGGCAGAAATTTAAAAATGCTACAGTATGTCAAGTTAATTATTTTAATTTTTCTAAGTTCCGCGTTGGCTATTATTATTTTAATGTTGTTTTCGAAAAAAGACAAATTTTTGATAAATAAAAAATTGTCAAATCTGACTTCTTCCTGGACCAATTCGAAATTGAATGATGTACCAAATTTCACTTTTTATTTATCCAATGGAATGAAATTGGATCACTTCAAAACCACGGACAGGAACGTAGATCACTGTGTACTGTACAACTTCCTGAGACAACGCAGAAGAGGGTAGTTACAGTAGTTACAATAATTTTTTCATTTTTGTTTTTAGTCCATTTACAGTAAATGGATCGGAGTACGAACCGATTTCCTTGGCCCTCCACTCTACCGTAGACTACGCTTTCGACATTGCCAATCAGGCAAGTTCGTGGCAGGACCTCATATCGTATTCGATTTTCCTTTTTCCCGGAAACGAAGCGATTCTTCCTTTGATTAAAAAACTTCATTATTGTCACAACGAAACGAGAGAAAAAGTATCTATCCATCTCGTGTGGAAATCTGGCTTCCTACAGTACAACTGCTACAACGAAGGTCTACTTAAAATAATCAACGAAATAAACAATGAAAAAGTAAATTGTAATGATTTCGATTTATCCATCTGTAAGTGTTTTAAAGTTCTAAATCGACCGTAATATTCCGAAAATCAAAAATAGTTGTTAAAAAATAATTTAAACATATTTTTGGATTTTTTAAAACCTTTGAATTTTTATTTTTAAATAACTTTGTTGAATTTTGAAAAATTTCAAAAAGTTTTATAAAATTTTAGGATTTTATAAAAACTATGATTTTTAGAAATTTTAGAATCTTTAATTAAATTTTATAAACTTTCAGAAAATTTCCAATTTTATAATTTTATTGAATTTTTAAAAATTTTATGTTTTTATAAAAACTATGATTTTTAGAATATTTTTTTATATTTTGTAAAATTTCAGAATTTTTAAAAATCCAATTTTTTCGAAAAAAATTAAATTTTGCTGATTTGTTCAAAAAACTAAAAATAACTTCCATAAAACTTAATTGAAAATAATTTAATTACAGTAACGGTGGAACTGAAATCAGTGGATATCCCTTTATCGATGTACCCGATAAACGTGATGAGGAACGAGGCCAGGAGAGGGGCTCATTCGAAACTCCATCTTGTGGCTGACATGGAAACAAAATTTTCCGAAAAATTTGCAGAAAAAATTCGACCATTAACTCAGAAATTGCTCAACGAAGAATTTGGAAAATCTGTTTTTGTTTACAGAAGATTCGAAATCGAAAACAAAGTCGAATTTCCAAAGACGGTAAAAAAATTATGGGAACTTTACAACAATAAAAAGTTTGATTTTTAAAATTAATTTTAATAATTTTAAATTTAGTGTGTTCGAATTTCATTCTCATTTTTACAAACAAGGTCATACAATCAGGAACCTTACTGAATGGTTTGAGTACTCTACAGAAAACGACGAAGTTACTGTAAAAAAAGTAAATTACACGTGAGTTTTAATGTTTAAAATAAATAGTTGTCGGAAAACTAAATCTGGCCTCATCTAATCCGAAACTAATATGGAAGGAAAATGTCTCTCGGCAGGCATCGAACCCGCATCGTCTTGCTATCCGGGCAAGTGCTTTTCTCTTAAGCTACGAGAGCGACCTTTTCCAATTCCATTCATGGAAGCAGAATTGTTTCTCCTGAACGATCGCTCCTTTCTCGTTACACTTAATGTCGCGACAATAGTTACTAAATAACCATGGATTTTGGAAGATGTTAATCTTTAAAAATTTCTCCAATTTCCTCATATTTTTGACACACAAAAAAAGCGTAATTTTTGGATTTGTAAAAATTTCAAAATGTAACATAATCGTCTCATTTTTTATAAATATTTAACTTTTGTGACGAAAATTGAAACTTAATAGTGACAATTTGTATTTGTTGCTGAACCAAAAGTTACTTTTTTTATCTACTCTTCTCGGATTATCACATCCATGACTTGAGTTTTGTCAGGACTTAGGTTTTGTTAGATCATGTTAGGACTTAAATTTTGTTAGACCATGTTAGGACATTGATTTTGTCGGAATTTAGGTTTTGTTTGACCATGTTAGAACTTAAATTTTGTTAGGCCATGTTAGGATTTAGGTTTTGTCGGAATTTAGGTTTTGTTAGGCCATGTTAGGACTTCTCAGATCGTCCTACACTCTTTTCGCACTTTCAAACTCCCCAAGTTAAGTCCCGTTAGATCTGTTGAGTTTTTAGAATTTCTTTAAGAAGATTAAAGACCAATTTCGACAGTAATTAAAGAATACGCTTTGTTTTTTTTACTTTGTACTTACTTTAAATAAACTTGTATATTATTCGTCCCAAATATCTACCACCTGTCTCAACGACATAACATTGAAGTTTAAATTTTTCAGTCGTCAGGAATGGGAACCACAATTTGTCATGACTTATCGAGATCCGTTTCATTTGGAGTTCGTTCCGACCCGATTCAACGACCATCAAACCCTATGTCATCAACTCTGTCGGGCCGGGTACTCCTTCCTCGTCATGTCCCACGTCTTCAACGTCCATCCTGGAATTAAACGAGGTTATGCTCCTGTGGAAGAAGCCCTCAGCAAACTCGGAAGACGAAAAAGTGCCGCTTTCCTCAGGCAATTCAATAATTTTTTGGATGAAAATTATCCAAAAACAAATGAAACTAAAACGTGTCCCAAAATGACTCATTAATTTTATAAAACTTAGAAATTCTGAAATTTTCGGAAAGTAAATATTCCTCGAAATCCTGTGTTTCGTTTTATAAAAATTAATTTTAAAAATTTGAAATCGATCTTTGAATTTTTTTAAAAATTAAGTTTTTTAAAAAATTAATTTGAATTTAAAAAAAATTAATTTGATTTTTTTTTAAAAATTAACTTGATTTTTTTAAGGTTAATTTAAAAAAAAAATATAATTTATTTTTTAAAAAGTTAATTTTTGAAAAAATTGAATTTTATCGCGGAAGTAAATTTTGATGCATTATTTTTATGTTTTACGAAGTTTTCAAAGTACATTTATCAATTGAATTTAATTATTTTTTCGAGGTACTTTGTAAATAAACATGGGGATTTTCAAAAGAATTTTAAAAAAATTTAAATTCTGTCTTAATACGAAAATTTTTAAATTCTAACAAATTAAAAACGAATTTTAATTTTTTACAGAATATTTTCAAATTTCAAATTTTTATCAATTGAAGTAAAATAAATCACTTAAAAAAATTTTTCTAAATTGCGTCATAACATGAAAATTCAAATTTTAGGTAAAGTAGATTTTTGAAAAATATCTTGCCATTTGAGTCCTGACGCGAAAACTCCAAATTTTTATCAATTGAAGTAAAGTAATTTTTTTTAAATAAAAATTTTTCTAAATTGTGTCCTAGCGCGAAAATTCAAATTTTAGGTAAAGTAGATTCTTGAAAAATATCTTGCCAGTTGAGTCCTGACGCGAAAACTTCAAATTTCGAATTTTTATCAATTTAAATCACTTTTTAAAAATTGTGTTTTAACACGAAAATTTCAACCAATTAAAGTAAAAAAGTCAATTTTTTATAAGAATTCTTCAAATTGTATCTTGGCACGAAAATCCAAAATTTTAATTTTCATCAATTTAGGCAAACCAGAACACAGTTTTTTGAAAATGGAAAATTTCGCGAATCATGTTTAACACGGAAATTACAAACCCTAAATTCGGACTAATTTTAGGTAAAGTGGATTATTTTTGAAAAATCTTCGAATCGTATCCTAGCACGAAAAAGTCAAAGTTCGAATCCTGACCAATCTTAATAAAAATGAACACGGGGAGATTAACGAGTCGCCGGGAGACAGAATCTTTCGCAATCCGTTTTCGTCCTCAGGGGAATTGGAGGAAGATGGGATTGATGACCACAGTAATCATACAGGTACATGATACATCTGTCTCCTCTTCTGTACCACCGTTCCGTCTTCTGAGCTATGGTTCCGTCGACTTCGCAAAAAATTTTCGAAGGCAATTTTTCGCAAGTAAACAAAGATTTCACTAAAATTAACTTTGATTATTATTTATGCCTAAACCAACACTCACATCCACAAAGTGGTAGAGGATTTCCAGGACCACTGGATGTTCCTTCAAATGGGATTCCTGTCAATTCATCGACGCAAAAACAAGATCCATTATATCTGTCGCATTGCAAGGGCAGGAATGTCCCGGTTTCTTTGCATTCTGGGACGTAGGATTCTTCCCGGATCAAGGCTATCTGTCTTGATCTCGGACATTCTGGAATTATTCATGTAAGTAAACTAAAAAGTTTAATGTCGTGATATTTATGGTTTAGGTACTTTTGCTCTAGATATTTCTGTCTTAAAATCAAATACTTGTGCTCTAGATATTTATATACTAAAATTAGACATTTGTGTCCCCAAATTAGATACTTATATTCTAGATACATGTGTACCGGTATCAGATACTTGTGTTCTGGATATTTCTGTTTTAAAATAAGATACTTTTGTCCCAAAATCAGATATTTATGTATTAATATTAGATACTTATATTCTAGATACATATATACCGATATCAGATACTTGTGTTCTGGATATTTCTGTTTTAAAATAAGATACTTGTGTCCCAAACTCAGATATATATGTATTAATATTAGATACTTATATTCTAGATACATATATACCGATATCAGATATTTGTGTATCGATATAAAATATTTGTCTCCCAGATACATGTGTACTGGTATCAGATACTTGTTTTCTGAATATTTCTGTTTTAAAATAAAATACTTGTGCCCCAAACTCAGATGTTTGTGTATTGATATCAAATATTTGTTTCCCAGATACATATATACCAGTATCAGATACTTGTGTCCCAAAATCAGATATTTGTTTATCGATATCAGATATTTATGTTTTAAAATCAAATACTTGTGTTCTAGATATTTGCGTCCCCAAATTTGATACTTATGTTCCAGATATTTCTGTTTCAAAATTAGGTACTTGTTTTTGAACAATTGTGTCCTCAAATCAAACACTTATGTTGTTTATATTTGTGTCCTTAAACTAGATACTTGTGTTTTGAACAATTGTGTCTCAAAGTACTAACCTTAATTTGAAAATTAAAAACAATTTTAACTTTAATGTTTTGTTTTTTAATAACGAATATTTTAAAAATTCGTAATTGTTTGAGAAGGTTTGGATTTCATTAAAATTAGAGTTTTTTGTGCAATTTTAGATTCTTTATTTTGATTTCTCTGTACTACACATAAAAAAGCGGAACTTTTAGGTTCGTAACAATTGCGAAATGTAACAAAAATGTAACATAATCATCATATTTGTTATGAATATTCAGGATTTGTGACGAAAATTGTGACTTAATAGTGATGATTTACATTTGTTATTGAGTTAAAAATTACACTTTTTTGTGTAGAGATTTCGGATAGTGTCTATTTCCAACTCAAATCAGAGCTTTCTAGTCACTATCCAAAAACAGTTCCAATGCATAAAAAGTTTAATTTTTGAATTTGTTATTAAATTAAAAATTACATTTTTTGTGTGTAGAGATTTCGGATAGTGTCTATTTTGAACTCAAATCAGAGCTTTCTAGTTACTATCCAAAAACAACTCTACACAAAAATATAATTTTTGGCTTAGTAAAAATTGTAAAAAGCGATATAATCGTGACATTTTTTATACATAACATTAGTGACGAAAATTGTAACTTAATAATGATGATTTACATTTGTTACTTAAAAATTACACTTTTTGTGTTTATTACTTTCTGATTCTATCGCTAAAATTTGAGGAAAATTATCATGTCAACATTTCTACCAACCTACATTCAAGATTCGGTAACATTATATCTATATCAGTGATTTTTGAATTACGTGAAGAACCTAAAACAAGCAATAAGTTCAATAATAAAAAGCAAATTTGACGAAAGAAGTAAATTTTTTTGCTGCTGAACACAACTATAAAGTTAACATTATTTTTCATTTTTTAATTAAGATCGTTATTATGGAACACGGATATTTAATTTTGAGATATAAAATTTCTGATTTTACGATATAAATACTCAAGTTTGATACACATGTATTTAATTTTGGGACACAAATGTTTGAAATATATACAGTATCGGACAAAAGTCTTGGGACTCTCTCATTTTTGTTCATATTTTTTTGTTAACTTAGTAATATTAGAAGTAGCAAGGGGTATTGCGTAGCTATCATTACCTGCTACAATCGTTACCAGTTCTGAACTTTCTACGTGCGCTCACAGGAAATGGCGCAGCATTGTTCATTTTTTGCCCGCCAAAAGTCTTGGGACTTTAGATTTATTGTTTAAATAATTCAAACAGCAACATTTACAAAACAAATCTAATATTTAGTACTACAACCTTTGGCTTTAATTACTGCATTAAACCGATCTCTCATAGATCGAATTAGTTTCTGGATAAACAATGGACTGATGTCTCCTCCATTCACGTTTGACTAATTCGAATTTTTCATCTAAATTACGAGCTTTCTGACCTTTACATCTTCGTTTTAATTCCCACCATACATTCTCTATCGGACTCAAGTCTGGTGACTGGGAGGGCCAAGGAAGAACTTGAACATGATGATCTTCAAGCAAATTGCTGACGTACTTCGACCGATGTTTGGGATCATTGTCTCTTTGGAAGAACCAATTCCTAGGCATATTTTTCTTAGCAAAAGGTAAAACATAATCTTTGATAATATCGGCGTATGTCAGTGCATCCATGATTCCTTTAATTCTGACCAAAGGACCAACACCGAACGAAGTTATACATCCCCAAACGATGAGAGTCCCTCCTCCGTATTTCATAGTTGGAAGCTGATATTTAGGAGCAAATCGAGCACCGCGAGGACGTCGGATCCATCGCGTGTTTTCATTTCCGAACAAGGTAAGAGCAGATTCGTCTGTCCATAAAATTCTGGACCACATTTCAAAATCCCAACACTTGTGTTCCCAAGCCCAATCAAGTCTAGAGATCTGATTCTTAGAAGATACTGCTGGTTTGTTGACTCCACGGCAACCATGCAAGTCCTTTTCCACCAACCTTCTTTGCACAGTTCTTACACTGACGGAATCATCATCTGAACCAAAAATTTCTTTCTTAATATCGGGTGCTGTCAAAGTGGATTCTGTTGGGAGAGTGTTTTGATATGTTGATCGACAGATTTCGAAGTTATTCTTGGTCTTCCAGATTTCGGAGCAGGTACTACAGTTCCTCTGCTCTTAAAACGCTTCATCCATCTGGCAACGGTGTTCTTTGAGATATAAAAAGTTCGAGCAACATCATTTTTCGTCCTGCCCCTTCTCACAGCTTCAATGACCTTTCCTTTGAAATCGGGAGAGTAGTATTGATACACACCATAACTAAATCATAAAATTATATTAAAGAAAGAAAATGCGAAAACTTACTTATATAAAATATATAAACAATGAGAAGTCCCAAGACTTTTGGCGGGCAAAAAATGAACAATGCTGCGCCATTTCCTGTGGGCGCACGTAGAAAGTTCAGAACTGGTAACGATTGTAGCAGGTAATGATAGCTACGCAATACCCCTTGCTACTTCTAATATTACTAAGTTAACAAAAAAATATGAACAAAAATGAGAGAGTCCCAAGACTTTTGTCCGATACTGTATATTTGATTTTAGGACATATACATCTGATTTCGGGACACAAATATCTGAGTTTGACACACATGTGTTTAATTTTGGGATGGGACACAATTGTTTGAATCCGGGACACAAGTGTCTGGAAAACATATCTGATTTTGGGACACGTTTTTAACTTTGGGACACAAATGTTTCAGATACATATATTTGATTTCGGGACACAAATATCTGAGTTTGATACACATGTATTTAATTTTGGGACACAAATATTTAATTTCGGGACACAAGTGTTTGAATCCGGGACACAAGTGTCTGGAAAACACATATCTGATTTTAGGACACGTTTTTAACTTTGGGACACAAATGTCTAGGACACACGTCTGATTTTAAGATACAACTATTTGGTTTCGGGACACAAATGTTTGTTTTGGTATCTGAAATATCTAGGAAAGAAGTGTATAACGTTGGGACGCAAATTCCTGGATCGTAAATGTTTGACTTTAGTATGTGAATTGTTTAGGACGCAAAATATCTGGGACACAGGTGTCAAATTTCAGAACGTGAATGTTAAGTTCTGGTACACAAATGCCTAAGTAACAAATGTCTGATTTGGACATACAATTATTCAGCTTTGGGACACAAAACATACGGTACACAAATGTGAAACTTTGATTCGCAAATGTCACATCGTACAAAACTTACCGGTACTGAATATCGCGGTTTTTTCCTCTTCGTTTTCATAATCCTCTACTGCTTCGTCGTTTCCGTTGTTTCCATGGTTGTTGCCGACGGAGATGGAGAATCTTCCAAGTCTCGGTCCTTCGGAAGGCGTACAGTAACTGCTTCTGACATGTAGTCCATCGTAGATTTTCTCGAAGAACTTCACTTCCGAAACTCTGCAATTTGTAATGATAGAATCCATCACACAATCCGTCATCTGTGTCATCGTTTTACAAAGTGTTCTGTCTTCTCCGACACCGCTTCTGAGAAGACACCGTTTCACCGGTAGATGCTCAATTGTTTCCTTCAAGCATCCAGAATTAATCAACCATTCTATTTGTTTATTTTTCTGTAATTTTCTCAATTATTATTTAATTATTATCAAAATCCACCTCGCAAAACTTGTCTTCAAAAGCTACGATGAAAGAATAAAAAGCATCTTCCTTCAGATTCGGCAAACACGAGTCGTCATTGGAGTAAAGGGCTTCTAAGCAACTTCTATACCGACTAGATTGCTCACAGAAGGTTTCAATGTTTCTTGCCTAGAAGATTCATATATGAAAAAGTTCTTTTTTATATAAAAATGAAAATTTATATATGAAAAAGTTCTTTTTTTATATAAAAAGGGAATTCATATATGAAAAAGTTCTTTTTTATATGAAAAAGGGAACTCATATATGAAAAAGTTCTTTTTTATGTAAAAATGAAAATTTATATATGAAAAATGAAGTTCTTTATATTAAAAAGCAATTTGTATATGAAAAAGTTCTTTTTTATATGAAAACTTACATCAAAGTTGGCTAAGACGAATTCTCCAGGTCTTGCAGTCAGAGATTGCTTGACTGTTCTGCTGCTCAATATCGGGAAACATATGGAGCTGGCTTGTCTCGTAACCGATGGAGGACATCGAGGCTTCAAAGAAGGAAAGGAAGGGAAGTGTCTGGAACCAGGTCGGATCCGTCGTCGGAAGCTCTTTCTTCCACTCCCTGATCCTGTGGATGAACCGGGCTTGATATGAGTAATGGACAACGAAGGCCTGTGGATCGTCGTTTTGACGAAGCTTCCGTCTCTTCCGCTGTCGCCGGAGATTTCGTGTTTTGCGGAACAGTAATCCATGTTGGCTTTGATCGTCGTCACGATATTCGTCACGTAAGACAGTGTATTTCGTCCGCATGAAAGTAATTCCGATTTTGTACAGCCTAAAAGTAATACACGATTAAAATCGATATATAATGAACTTAATTAAAGTCTGATCAAGAGCGGAACAAATATCGCCGTCGGCATTTTCGAGGTTTTTCCTCATGGCATCTTCGCATTCTTTTATTTTCGGAGATTTTGAAAGTTGATTGATGCATTCTGAATTTTCTTTAGCCATAACTTCCCTAACGTTTTCCTGACAGACGAAGTTCAGGAGCTGCTCCTTCGTGGCGAGTCGTTTGTCGAGACATCCAGCGTTCTTCGTCATCAACGAAACACAAGTTTTATATTCTTCGAATTTGGCACACGCTATCGAAAATTCTTTCAAAATCGAAGCTAAAAGATAATTAATCATAAAAATCAAAATTTTTATATATTTAAAAAATCAAAAATTTTTATACATTTAAAAAATCAAAAATTTTAATATATTTAAAAAATCAAAATTTTTATACATTTAAAAAATCAAAAATTTTTAAATTTTCAAAAATTTCACAATTTTGTGAATTACTGAAATTTCCATAAAATTTTTTGAAATTTTAAAACTTTTCTAAGGAGTTCTAGAAAATATGTAATTCTAAAAAGTTTCAATTTTAATTGAATTCAGAAATTTTCCGAAAATTCTGTAATTCCAGAAAATTTTAAAATTATCTATATTTTCAAAAATTTTAAAATCTTACTGTAGATTCTGAAAATTTTCAAAGAATTTAAATTTCGAAATTTTAAAGAATTTTTAATTTTTTAAATTTTTAAATTTTTAAATTTTAAAGAATTTTTAATTTTTAAATTTTTAAATTTTAATTTTTTTTTAATTTTTTAATTTTAGGATTTTTGTGAACATTTTTATTGTAAAAAATTAATCCTGACCTCCTCCTGAAAACATCCTTTTCGAATTCGAAATCCTTCTGGCCACGTCGATTTCGACAAGAAAGTTTTCGCATTCTTGAAGTCCTATCCGTTCTTCCGGATCACATTCTGAAATTTAATTTTCACAAATTTCAAAAAAAAAAAACAAAAATGTTTATTACAGTAATCAACTAAAATTCCCGTCATTACAATTTTACCGTATACTGTAACTAAGAAATAAAAATTATTAAAACTGAAAAAAAACAAAAATTTAAATAAATTTGAACATAAGTCGACTATTCTGAATTTTGAGGATTCTGAACTCTTCCCGAGCCAGTTCTCCTTCCTCACCGTCGATTCTGACGTGGAGAGCTCCGGCAGAAACCGGAATCTCGTCCGAAAGCCGTTTCTGGCCTCCACAGCACTTGGCGAAGTGCTCGCTGACTTGGACACATTTTTGACCTTCTTCGCACATCAAGTCCTCACATTTGGCTCCGAATATAGGTTGGAAAAAATCACTGATAATTCCAGCAGCTTTTGTCGTGTCGGGACAAGTTTCGGACCAAGCAAGTTGAATTTCGTCTGAAATAACAATATTATAAAAATTAAAAATGAGAATTTTCGAAAAATGTCTCGATAAAAATCTTCGAAAATGTTTAAAATTCAAAAATATTCTATTTCAGAGGTCTTCATCGAATTTCGAAAGATTTTTAAAATTTCCCTAAAATCTAAATTTGTTACAAAATAAAATTGC
The DNA here is from genome assembly GCA_009193035.1 of Halicephalobus mephisto. NCBI lineage: Eukaryota > Metazoa > Nematoda > Chromadorea > Rhabditida > Panagrolaimidae > Halicephalobus > Halicephalobus mephisto. The sequence continues at coordinate 45,595 of SWDT01000139.1, forward strand.
AAAAAAAATTTATAAAATTGTCTCGAAACGAATATTCGGAAATTTTAAAATCTTATTTTTAGATAGCTTTGAAAATTTTTAAAATTTTAAAATCTTATTTTTAGATAATTTCGGAAATTTTTTAAATTTCAAAATCTTATTTTTAGATAACTTCGAAAATTTTTAAAATTTTAAAATCTTGTTTTTAGATAGTTTTGAAAATTTTTTAAATTTTAAAATCTAAAAATAATATAAAGTAAAATTACAAAAAGTTATTTTTTACAAAATTGTCTCGAAACGAATGTTCGAAAATATTTAAAATTTTAAAATCTTATTTTTAGACAATTTTAGAAACTTTAAGAAAGTTCTTAAAAAATTCAGAATTCCATGGAATCCCAGAAAGTTTCAGAAGCCACCGTAGGATTCCAAAATGTTCCTTTTTTTTTAATTTTAAAAATTCCCAAAAATTCGAAAATTTTAAAAATTGAAGAATTTTCTAAATTTCGTGTTTTACAAGAATTTAATATCTGGTAATTTGTACTAAACACAGTACCCATTTCAGCGTCTTTGCAACATTCAGGAAACATTCCTCTGTGACAGGAGTAGCCCTCAGGGCATTTGACCTGGTCGCAATCGGCACCCATTTTCAGAGCTTCTATGGATCCAGAAGGTCCTGTACAAACACTGCCATCGGCTGAAAACGACCATTACCGTATAAAACTCAAAACTAATTTTCACCATGAAGACAGCTGGTTTGGCACTCGTCCAAAGTGTCGAATCTGTTTTTGTTTCCGTTTTTTCCGTTGTATTTAAATGCAAAACAAGCGTGCCATTTATCATCGTAATAAAACTTCTGTGATGGTTCTAAAATTTAATTTTAAATTTATAAATTAAAAAAATCACGTACCATTTCCAGTTCCAGAATCCTTCGGAGCTTTACAAAAGTCTTCTGAAATCGGCTGGTCGTCTCTGACGAAAGTCACGTCTTCTTCGGCCGGGGATTCCGGTTCTTGAGATTTCACACCTGAAATCCATAAAATTAGAAGAAATTTAAAAAGTTTTTATTATTTTAAAAACAACTAAAAAGAAGAAATTTTCCACTCGAGACTCATTTTGCGAATTTTATTTTTTAATTTTTTTAATCATGAAAATTCGATTTCAAATTTCGTTATTTTTATATAATTTTCGTATATTTAGAATCCTCAGAAGTTCCTCTACAATTCAATCTGAATTTTGATATAAAAAATATTTTTAAAAAATGTGATTTTTAATGGAATTAAAAATGAAGATTTTAAACATGAAAATTCGATTTAAAATTTCGTTATTTTTATATAATTTTCATATATTTAGAATCCTCAGAAGCTCCTTTATAGTCTTATATGAATTTTTTAAATAAAAAGTTTGAATTTTGTTTTAATACGAAAAACCTAAAATGTAAATTCGAACTTGGATAATCAACTTTGATGTCGAACTTAAACTTTAAACTTCGACAATTAACTTTTACAATTAACTTTGACGATTAACTTTGATATCGAACTTTGATCATTAACTTTGAGATTGAACTTTGACTGTCAACTTTGAAGTCAAACTTTGATGTCGAACTTTAACTATCAACTTCGATCTCGAACTTTGATCACTAATTTCGACCTCAAAATTTGATTATTAACTTTGAAGTCGAAGTCTGATGTCGAACTTTGATTGTCAACTTTGAAGTCAAACTTTGATGTCAAACTTTAACTATCAACTTCGATCTCGAACTTTGATCACTAACTTCGACCTCAAAATTCGACTGTCAACTTCGACCTTGAACTTTGATGACCAATTTCAACCTCAAAGTTTGACTATTAACTTTCATGTCGAACTTCAACTTCAAATTTTGATAACACGAAATATTAAATATGATTTTTATTTTGTAAAGTTTATATTCCTTAAATAAAATTGAGTTTTTTAAACTGAATTTATTATTTCAAAAACACTCACCGACAAAACAGTCATTGAGGCAGTCCAATTCTGATTGAAAATTATTTTCATTTCCTCCATCACCGGTGAAATCGAATTCTTTACAATCTTCAGAAATGACGTCAAAGTAGTATCTAGGAACTAAAATTTCAAGTTTATTAAAATTCCAAAAATAAATCAACTTTTTTCTGTTCCGTTTCCTGGATCTTTTTCCATCAAACATTTCTTTTCCAATTCTACAGTAACAGTTGTAGAATCCTTTCCATAAGAATTCTGAATCAATAAAACAAAAGAGAAAATTAATGTTCTCAATTTCATCTAAAACTTTTTAATTTAAAAAAAAAATAAAAATCACGATTTAAAAAAATTTTAAATTAAAAAAAACAAAAATCACGATTAAAAATATTTTTAAAAATTGGAAATTTCCGATTTAAAAAAATAAAAAATATAGTTGTTTAAAAAGTAAAAATTTTCGATTTTGTTTAAAAAAGTAAAAAATTTTCGATTTTATTTAATAAATAAAAGTTTTTAATTGTATTTAAAAAATAAAAGTTTTTAATTTTATTTAAAAAATAAAAGTTTTTAATTTTGTTTAAAAAAGTAAAATTTTTGATTTTATTTAAAAAAGTAAAATTTTTCGATTTTATTTAAAAAGTGAAATTTTTGATTTTATATAAGGAAATAAAAATCTCGATTTTATCTATAAAAATAAAAATTAAAAATCAAGGTGAATCCACGAATGAACGTTTCAGATTCCGTCTCAGAAAACAGTGAAGCGGAAACGGCCAAGGTCGTCATGTGTTCAAAAAAGAAAAAATCCAACCTGGTAGCCGGTTTCTGAAGTCATTGAGGAATTTTGTTTTTCGCAAAAATCGTGGGTGTTAATGATGAATTGATCTAGATATATTATACAAAAAATTTAATTTTTATATAAAATTCAAAAAATTATTTTTTATAAAAACATTTTTTTTAATTTTAAAAAATTACTTTTTTTTTAAAAATAAAAAAAATATTTATAATTTTATTTTTTTTAATTTTAAAAAAAAATATTTTTTTGATAAAGTTGTTTCAAAAAAATTATTAGAATTTTCTAGAAATTTGAAAAAAGTCACGTCAGAATTGTTTTATAAAAAAGTTCATATATGAATTTTATGATACACGATGGATTAAGAAATTATATAAGATTTCAAACTAAGTATAGTACAAAACTAAAAATATTATACTTTCACAAATGCTGAAAATCACTTGTAACTGAGCGTAATTGAAGCCGTTTGTGGTCAGTTGCAAGTGATTGTGCAGCACCCGTGTTAGGATAGAGAACTAGACTAGAAAGAAAGGACCCGAAGAGATAGTTTGAATATCAGGGATCGCAGAGTACTGTAGGGCATGAGAGACACTTTCAGTTGTCTTATGTGAGGGATATATAATTCTGTCTTATCGCATTAGTAAAGATCATTATTATACTTCTGTTTTCTATCTTAACAACTTTTTTAAATTAATGTAATCTTAACTACTATTATATTACTGTTAGGATAGAGAACTAGACTAGGAGGAAAGGATCTGAAGAGATAGTCTGAATATCAGGGAGTATGGGATACTGTAGGGCGTGAGAGATACTCTCAGTTGTCTTATGTGAGGGATATATAATAATTTTATGTGTCTTATCACCTCAGTAAAGACCATTATTATACTTCTATTTTTTTTTCTAACAGTAGTGTTGTGTGGGAAGAAATATATAAATAAATCTGTCTTATCGCCTCAGTAAAGACCATTATTATACTTCTGTTTTCTATCTTAACAATAGTGCTGTGTCTTACAACAGACATCATTGGATAAAGACTATGTTAAGAAATCGGGTTCATTCCGCCACTAGAGGAAGTCCGTATCGGACATTAATTTTTAGAAAATCTTAATTATTTTTTTATAAAAATTAGTAATTCACTCTAAATGGATTACAATTTGCTTTCTAATATTATTATAAACAATGAATTAGATTAAATTTTTCATACAAATAAAAAACACATAATTTTTGGATTCGTAACAATTGCGAAATGTGATGAAATGTAACATAATCATCATATTTTTCATGAATATTTAGGATTTGTGACGAAAATTGTAACTTAATAGTAATGATTTACATTTGTTATTGAGTTAAAAATTACACTTTTTTGTGTAGAGATTTCGGATAGTGTCTATTTCCAACTCAAATCAGAGCTTTCTAGTCACTATCCAAAAACAACTTTTGGTCTCTTGAAAATTGCGAAATGTAACACAATCGTCAAATTTTTCATGAATATTTGACACTCGTGACGAAATAAAAACTTAAGAGTAATGATTTGCATTTGTTACTGGATCAAAAGCTATACTTTTTAATATTTATTCCAATGTTTTACAGCTTAAATTCAAAAATTAAAAACTATTTTAAATAAATTTTTATTTTTATACGGAATTTTAAAAATCATTCTAACTCAATTTTCACTTTTTTGCGGAACTTTAAAATAAAATTTTAGATGTTTTTAGAATTAAGGATTAATCGTCAGAATTCTGAAGGACAATTATTGATTCTGATTTCAGATTCAGAATTTCCAGGTCCGATTACTTCATTGTAAGTACTTTTTGCCTAGTTATAGTTACAGTGTTGAAAGATAAATGTCCGGGACATAAATGTTGGAACACGAACAAAACAGAAGTACCTAGTTTTGGGACACAAATGTTTGATTTTGGGATAGAAATATCTGGGGCATTAGTATCTGATTTTAAAATAGAAATATCTGAGTTTGGGACACAAGTATCTTATTTTAAAACAGAAATATCTAGAACATAAGTATCTGATACCGGTATATATGTATCTAGAATATAAGTATCTAATATTAATACATAAATATCTGAGTTTGGGGCACAAGTATCTTATTTTAAAACAAAAATATCCAGAACATAAGTATCTGATACCGGTACACATGTATCTAGAATATAAGTATCTAATATCGATACATAAATACCTGATATTGATACATAAATATTTGATATCGATACACAAATATCTGAGTTTGGGACAGAAATATCTGGGAGACAAGTGTCATACAACCTACGAACTGGCAATTATATGAATGAAACGATATATCTCACTGATTAGTGGGTGTTTACTTATAAATGTAAAATAATTTTTTTGCAATGCGCACTTAAAATTATACAGAGTAATAAGACATTTGTTACAAAGTTTTCTCGACGCGAATTTCTAGAATATTTTTAAAATTTGAAAAATCACACTATTTCGAAAATTATCGATTAAATTTTTAACGAAATTTTCTCGACGCGAATTTTGACAAGTTTCTAAAAACTTGAAAATTCTCAATTTCAGATGATTCTGAGAATCTTTATAAACTTCCGGACGAAGCTCGTAAAAATATAATTTGCCAAATTCCATTGTTTCGGAGTTGTGTCGTAAATAAAACTAGACGTTCTTCGATCATTGAGAAAAAAACAAAGAAATGAATCATGACGAAATTTAACAGATTGCCAGAGGCAATGAAAGCAGTAAAATTATTGCAAAAGCTGAATTTTCTAAAATCAGGAAAAAACAAGTGGCTCTTGTCCTCGAGGAAAAGGTTGAGTGGAGCTTCAAACACGGAATTCAGGGACTGAAACATCCAGAAGAACCCAGTTTGATTTTTCTTTGATTCAATCGAAAGGAACAAAATGAACACTTGAAAGAAAATTGGACAATTTCGACTTTTTTAATTCAGGTTTTTTAAAGACAATATTGGAATTTTGTAGAGGAAATTGGAAGCTTTCTGAATTCAATGGAAGATGTCTGGAGGTTTTCAGAAAATTCGAAACTTCTGGGGACTTGTAAAGTAGAAATTTCTATACATCTTAGAATTTTAGAAATTTCGAAAAATTAAGATTTTCGAGCATTCTAGAATTTTTAGAATTTTTTAAAACACTGTAGAAGCTCCTGAAATCATTTGAAATTGAAATTTCCGAAACTTCTAAGGACTTGTAAAGTAGAAATTTTTATACATCTTAGAATTTTAGAAATTTCGAAAAATTAAAATTTTCGAGCATTTTAGAATCTTCTAAAATATTGTAGAAGTTCCTGAAATCATTTGAAATCGAAATGTCTAAAAACTTACGAAAATTTGCTTCAAAAAAATTATTTTTAATTTTACAAAAAAAACTTTATGGAAATTTCTAAAATCTTTGAAAATACGTCAAAAAATTAAAGTATTTAATTTTATAATTTAAAAAAAAAGTATTTAATTTTATAATTTTTCAAAATTCAAAAATTGGAAGAAAAATTTATTTCTAAATTTTATAAAAGATGATTTATGAAACCCGCAGTATTACTGTAAGAAATCAGATTACTTAGGACAGCAGTGGGCGAGGATTTCTTGTTGTTTGCATTCGGAATTGGCTGGACAGAAATCGTCTGAACAGGATTTTCCAAGGAGATTCATCACGATGCCGTTGGATCTGAAGTTGATCGGATTTGACTTCAGAGGACCGCATTTCGGCATGGCATTTTTTTGATAAAGATCTTCGTTATTTTTTTCGCAACAAATACTAAAGAACGGTAAATGAGTGCATTTGTAACCTGCAGGACAATCACGTGGTACTGTATCTCTTCTGGTTCTACAGACCACAGCTTGGCCGTTGGGGTCCTTGAGGGGAGTTTTCATCATGGCACATCCCCCGAAGTCCTGCAGAACACAGTCTGACCAGCACTCGTTGATGGAGTTGAAGCGGTTACCGTTTCCTCCACATCCTTGGAACTTGAAAGCCAGACATTGGAATACCGTAGTATCATAGTACCACTAAAATAAATTTATTAGGAACTTTTAAAAATGAGAAATATTCAAATTTTTAAAAACTAAAATTATTCAAATTTTAAAAATAAAATTTATTCGAATTTTTTTTAAAACTAAAATTAAACTTAATTTTAAAAACTAAAATTATTCAAATTTTTAAAAATTAAATTGTTCATTTTTAAAAACTAAAATTTATTCGAATTTTTAAAAAAATAAAACTTGTTTAAAAATTTTCAAAAAATTAAATTGTTCATTTTTTAAAATTAAAAGTTATTCAAAGTTTTTAAAATCAAAATTATTTTTTTATTTAGTATTATTAAAAATTATTATATTGATTAAATTAAACTTACCATGACTTTGGAAGTCGAATTGGAACATTTTTGTCCTTGGTCTTTTTTTAATCCACATTTCGGATTCGCAAGTGGAACTTGTTCGTGGTCCTTATCTCCAGGAATGGAATCTATGGAATAGTCTAAATTAAATTTTATTACATTTATAAAAATTAATTTTGTAGAAAGTTTTAGATTTTTCAGAGTTTTAGAAAATTTCAAAATTTATTAAAAACTTCTGAAATTTAGGATTTTAGAAATTCGAAAAATCTAAAATTTTATGACATTTTAGAATTTAGAATTTAGTAAAAATTACCGAAATTTAGGATTTTAGAAGTTTGAATAGGATTTTGAAAATTTATATCGAGATAATTTTGTAGTAAATTTTTGTATTTTTATATTTTAAAACTCACTAATTTGAACAGGATTGTCGGTTTCGCAGTTGATTTCAGGACCTCCTCTCTTGATTACAGTACCGTCCTCGACGTTGACACAAGAACATTTGTTGTTTGTGCATTGTTTAGGTTGGTAATTACCGTAATCTCCTTCACATGCTGGAAAATTGTTAGTTTGTCCAGAAGCGAGTTGTCTGGCAAGAACCGTGAAGCATTGGCCGCATCTGGGGAGGATTCTGCTCGAAAAAGTCCTGGTTCCGTCGGCTTCATGGCCAGTTCTTGGATCTACACAAGCACAGTATTTTTCCATACATTGAGTCAATTCAAAGTAGCCTAAAATAAAAATTTTCTTAATAAAAATCGAAACTCAAAGTTTGAAATCGAATTTCGGATTTTTCGTGTTAGAAAATATTTTAAATTTTTTATTTTGAAAATCAATTTTTATTAAAATTGATAATTAAGCAAATTTTTCCATTTTAAACACGACTTTTAAATTTTGTCTTAACGCGAAAAATTTTGGTTTAATTTTGATCTATAATTTTGAAGATACGAAACATTGGAATTTTTCAGAATACAGTAAAAAAAATTTTATAATTGTTTGAAATCAAAAATTCTAGAAATTCCTAAAAAGTTATGGATTTCGTTCCAGGACCATTATGTAATAAACTTTTTTTCTAATATTATAATTTCGAAATTAACACTTTAGAAGTTTTTAAAAAATGTTAAATTTAACGTTGAGAGAATTACATAACAATTAAATTTGATTTTTATGATGTTCTGGTTAATTACCCACCTTTATCGGTGCACTTGAGTCTGTGGCTGGTCGGATGAGTGCCCATGATACAAGGACCGGATTTTGGCTGGGCTTCGATCACAATCCATAAGAAAGGAAGAAAAATTGAAAACTTCATCTCTACAACCAAGTTCGTAATTCTAAATAAACATCGGAAAAATCTCGCTCAAGGCAGTTCACGTAAGAAAGACCAATTGTCGACCAATTTTCCTATGTTGCCAGATAAATAGAAAAACTGGTTGACAATACTTCACGAGATCGAAATTGTAATTTCGAAAGTGCTGGGACAGAAACTAGACTAGAAAGAAAGGACCTGAAGAGATAGCCTGAATATCAGAAACTATGAGATCCTCTATGTTACCAATAAAATTCTCAATTGCCTTGCGTAGGAGAAAATACAAAAATTGTATCTGCCTTATTGCACTAGTAGAAATTATTAATTTACTTCTGTTTTTCATCCTAACAGAGCGGTCATGAAGTTTATAGACTATCAATCAAGTCTGCAAACTTAAATTAAATCAGCCACTGTTTTTAACGAAAAAATGTTTTTATTGAGTTGTTAAGTTGAAATTTGACTTTTATGCTTTTTGATTTATTTATCCTAAAGCAGCCCAAATTCAATCAAAGTACATGCCACGCGCATCAATGACTTTTTGCCATCTAATCGCCAGTTTTATAATTCCCTTTTTGTAAAAGTCCTGAGTTTTCGAATCAAAAAATCGCTGGATCTCAGATTCGAGGCCCTTTTGATTGTCAAATTCCTTTTCCGCCAAATGATTCTTAAGAGCTCGAAATAAGTGATAGTCGGATGGGGAATACGGAGGGTGGGGTATCTTGATCCACCCGAAATCGAGAAGTTTCTGGCGTGTAATCTTTGCAGCATGTGGCTTAGCATTATCATGGAGGAAATAAATTCAGTCTTGTTTCCCTTGAAGTTTTTCTCGAAGTCGATCCAGTTGTTGAAAATAGTATTACCTAGTGATCGTTATTTCTTCTGATAAGAACTCCCAATGAACAACACCTCGCGCGTTCCACCAAACGCTGATGGAAACCTTCTTGTCACTCAGGTGGCTTCGGTGTTGTAAAACCTGGATCTTCTTTTCCAAGTCACTGGTATCTCCGCGTGTGGTTAACACAATGTCCAAGTCTCGCCACCAGTAACCAAATTCGTGAGCCAAGCAGGACTTTTATGAGAACTGAGATTTTCTGCACACATCTCCTTGCGTCGAATCTGCTGATTTTCGTTTAACTCATGGAGAGTCCACTTCCTACATTTCCAAGACTTTCCTATTTTCTTGAGACGAGTGATTGTGACACGACTGCATCCAAACTCCTTCGCAAGTTCACGTGAAGAAAGCCGAAGGTTGTCTTCAATAACTTCCAGTAAACGATCCACATCTATAATCACTGATGCTCCAGGGTGGGACTTGTCAGAAAAATCATACTTCCCATTCTGGAATTTTCGATACCATTTGCGCATTGTTCTCTCAGTCACCGTAAAGAGACTCATTGAATGATATATTACACGACATGCCTCTCGCACTTCTCGTCCATTACGGTATTCATGGAGAATGAGCATTCGAACATCATGGCGAGAAACATTCATTTTAGATAGAGGAATGGTTGATAATTGACAATGAGTAAATTAACAACAGCCCCATTCCTAACTTTTTTTATACCCCTATCATGGAATGCCCTGGAAATTTTGCGCGGCAAATACAACGCTCCAAAAAACTCGGAAAATTTCAACTTAACAACCCAATATTAAATATTTTTGCGTAGTTTAAGAACGAATTTAAATTGTTAATTTTAAAGCGGAAAATGCTCGTTCTGAGCATTTCTCAAACAATCAAAATTTTAATTTTTTTCTTAGAAAGAAAATAGGTTGGTCTAATATTGCGAGCATATTGCAGATTTTGTTTCGATACTAACCAACTTGGGTAAATGCTGCGCGCAAATTGCAGAGTTTACTCTGATATCAACTGACTTGGGTAAACGTTGCAAGTATATTGCAGATTTTGCTTCGATTTTGATGTCGACTACTTTATAGATCTCTGTACTAATTCATTTCTCTATCATAGAATGGTTTACTGGGCATTAAAGATATACTAAATTCATTGTCGAAAAATACATCAACTGTAATTTTTGGTAGGACTAGGAATTTTTAATTTTTTTAAGAAACTTTAATTGTTGGTCTTACAACGAAAAATACTTGTTTTATTTCTCGATCATGAGATGTTGTTATTGTACATTGAAGGGCCACTAATTAAATTTGTAATCGAAAAACAGTCATTGTTCATGATGAGATTAATTCCGATTCAGTTAACATTTTTTATTTTTTCTAAATCACACCTTAAACCTCGGTCTTGTCACGAAAACTATTTTATTTACAGATTAAACTTGAAATTGGTTACTGTATGTATGAGAATAACCAAATTCTTTATTAAAAAATAAGTTAAACATTGTTCGTTTTGGGACCAATGTTTTTGAATTTAACAGTTTTTAAAATTACATCTCAAACATCGATTTCGTCACGAAAAATGCTTTATTTTCTAATATCTACTTTGATCATTGATTCTTTAACTGCAAAACACGGATCAAATCCAGGGGATATCCGAAATCTCAAGTTTAAAAACCGAATTTCTCGTTCGCGAAATGGAAATCTCGACAATTTTTTAAATAAATATTCCATAAAATTTTAAAACAAATATTTCATAAAATTTTAAAATTCAAAAAACGTAAACAAACGTCAAAAATACCAAATAACAAAAAAGGAAATAGGAGCCTGGCCCGATCAATTAGACGATTGACTGGCTCACAATCGGTCTTGTTCGCCAAGTTGACTCTCGCGCAGATCGGAAAAACGTCACTTCCCATTTTGCTTAAATTTGTAGTGTTCATCTTTCTCGATTGAGTAATTTTATAAAATTAAAAAATCAAACAAAATATTTTCCAAAAGTTCATAACTTTTATTAATTTTTAAATTACTTCAAAAAAATATTTTCCAAAAATATAATTTTTGTAAATTTAACAATTTTATAAAATTTAAAATAATATTTTTGAATTTTTAAAAAATAACTCTTTAGATAAGAAATTTTCGATTTTAAAAAAATAATATTTTTGAATTTCCGATTTTCTGCAAAAATGACTTTTATTGAATTTTTAAAAAATAAAATATTTTAAAATTTTTCGAAATATTTTTAGAATTTTTTAAAATTGAATATTTTTGATGTTTAATTTTGACAGTAAGGACCGGGACAGAATCTGGAGATTCTCTCGCCGATGGCGTCGATGAGGCTGGAGAGGAATCGGAAGGAAAGGTCGAGGTTGTCCATGGAGTTCCTCTGGATCATGTCCTGGATGGCGGCGTTGCAAATAACAGAGATGCCAGCAGACAAGTCGAAAGGCGTGGAAGAGCATTTGTTCAGACTGTTCTGGATGACGTCGAACCAATTTTGCACATCAGTACTCCTTAAAAAATCACATTATTTAAAAAACTTAAATTAAAAATTATATTATTTAAAAAATCTAAATTAAAAATCACATTATTTTTTGAAAATTTGAATTAAAAATCACATTATTTAAAAAATTTAAATTAAAAATTACAATTTTAAAAAAACTTAAATTAAAAAATATATTTAAAAAGAAAATCGAAAATTATATTTTTTTTAAAACCAAAAATCATACTATTTTAAAAACTAAATTTTAAAAAAATTAATTTTAAAAAAAAACTAAATTTTAAAAAAATTAATGTTAAAGATAATTGATTTTAGAAAACTCACAATTGTGCTTTAATCACGTTCGAACACTGCTGGATTTCGTCACGGGTGATGGCAGAGCCGGGATCACGACGAAGGAACATTTGTTTCAAAGTTGTGGTGATTCTGAAAAGTCTTGATCGAATTTCTTCTGCGGCAAATTTGAAACATCCACAAGTGATGGGAGTGATCTTCTGGAGGGCCATTTGACAAGGTTCTTGAAGCGAATTTGTGCATTCATTGATGACGTCACAGTGATTTTTTCTGTAATATCTTACAGGAGGATTCAGAAGACATCTGGCGGTATTTTCGGCGTGTTGAGGATTTCTGGCGGCACAAGCGGAGATTCTCAGTTGTTGGATGATTTCTTTCGAAACGGCTTCGATGGCTACAGTAGACGTCAAAGATGAAGCTTCATCGAAATCCGGAATATCCAAAAATTCAGGAAAATCAGGAATAGTTTTCCGAATACAGAATCCTGTTTCCTTGGCTATGGCTGGATAAAGATCTTCTCGAATGCACTTTGAAACCCTCGGATCGGTCCCCATGATGATGTTAACAATGGTCTTGGCGAAGGATAAACAGACTTTACAGTTGCCCAAGGGACCCATGGAACTCCAAGCCAGACCTTGGATGTGATTCTGGTTCATCGGGAAGAAGCATTTTCCTGTTGAACGAGCTTCGGAAATGGAAGAAGCGAAACAAGCTTCATTTGCACGACTGAAAAAATATTTTAGGAAATTTATTTTTTACAAAATTATCTCAACTTGAATTTCTAAAATTAAAGATTTTAAAAATCTCTTAAATTTTCCAAAATTTTAAATTTAAAAAAGTCTAAAAATTAAAAATTTTTGGTTTCAGATAGTTTTAAAAGTTTTTTTTTGAATATTTTATTAGTTTTCAAAATGTTCTAAAACTTTCATAATATTCTAGAGGATTTCAGAATTTTTTTTCAATTTTCAAAAATTCTAAAAATATTTAAAAAATTGATTTTTTATATAATTTTAGATTTTTTGAAAGTTTTTATTTTAATAAAAATTTAAAAAATATTTTTTACATAATTTAAATTTTTTGAAAGTTTTTATTTTAATAAAAATTTCAAAATATTTTTTATATAATTTTAGATTTTTTGAAAGTTTTTATTTTAGTAAAAATTCTAAAAATTGATTTTTTACATAATTTTAGATTTTTTGGAAGTTTTTTAATAAAAATTAAAAAAACTTACATAGTATCTTGAACAAGTTCATTGTCATATTTCGAAGCATTTTGATTCAAATGAGCACTAAGACAGTTCAAATAAGCTCCATACATTTGAACATTATCTTCATTTTTCGAACATATTTCGTCATTTCCAACAAAACCAGGATTACTGTCAGATTCCAATGGTATCTGACAACTAACTAATCCAACAATTATTAAATTTAAAAAAATAATTTTAATCATTTTTTAATTTTTATTTAAAATTTCCTCAGAACCTCTATTTATATCATTTTCTTCAAAAATCAAAGTTCATTTTTGAGAATTTTTCAAAAATACAGAAAATAAAAAACAAAAAACTTCAAAAATCGCTTCTGAATCATCTTCGAAAATCTGATTCACCACTTTCACTCTGAGAAAAAACACTCCTCGACCAAAGATTCTCAAAAACAATAATTTTAATCATTTTATCCGGCCAAAAACAAAGTTCAAAAGTAATCAGTAAATTCTGTGTAACAGTACAAAAATAATCAGTAAAATGGCGGTCTACATCACATATACAACTCAGAGTATAGTACTACTTTGAGAATCTCTCAAAAAATTAAATCTAGGCCTTTTAGCTGGGGGAGCAGTGATATCAACTTGCATCCCTTTTGGAGGAATTTGAGTAGTAGTAGTACCAGAATCAGCTGCTTCAGCCACTGCTTTGAAAAACTGAGCTACGGTTTCTGAGGTCGACGAAGACAGAAACTCCTTTTTTATATCCATTTCCTCCAACTTATCTTTCTCAAGATTCTGATTCATTAATCCATTCAAATTCGAAAAAACAGGATGTTTAACAAGCAATTGATCAGGTGAAGGCTTCTCTGTCGTTGTAGAAACTAAAATCACAAAATCAGTCTATACATCAGTAAAGAAAATTTACCTTCCATATTCGGACTTGAATTGGAACGTACCAACGAACAGCTGTTAGTTGTTGCCACACTGTCCTCAGATTCAGCAGGACTATTTGGTTGAGATCCAGTTAAAGAAAAACAATTATTCTCCACCAAGTTTCCTTTATCATCCCTCACGTCCTTCTGGCTTCCTTGTTGACTCAATGTCGCTGCTTTTCTAATTACATACTTAGTTCCTCTTGTAACTTCACTCTCAGGAATCCAATTCTTCAAATCCTTCCCTCTAACATAAAATGGACGAACAATCATTGTCGGTTTATAGGCACCCGTAGCACTTGCGGCTTTAAGAACAAGATCACTAAACTGTTGGATTTCTTGAGTCAAATCAATAGTCTTCAACATCTGCTTGTTAAGTTCCAATCCAACAAACCACAAAGTAACCGTCGGATTCCTAAACTTCCTTATTTTAAAAATCGTAAAAGTAACACCTACTCGTAACCTAGAGACAGCTCACAGTCCACAAGAGGTTTGTATTTCTTCGGATTGATGTGACAGAGATTGATACATTGATTCCTTTCAAAAAACGCTATAAGATGTCTGATTTTCGACTCAACAAGACCACCAAAAACCAGGTGATCTTCTTCAGTTTCAGTTGCACAGAGAAGACAGATAAAGTGCTTATATCTCGAGAAAAAGTTGACTTCTTCGAACAGATTTCGCCATGTTTTTTTCCTTGCTGTGACTTTCAACATTGTTTGAAAAGCATCTTTGAACTCCTTTGTCATGATCGTTCTTGTCGACTTGGTAACATTAAACGTAGAATTCTGTTCCGGAAAAGCTGGAGTAATAATAGGCATCAAATGATAACGATCCGTCACCCGATTCCTCGGATCCCAAACAAGGTCATTCAGACTTTGGATATCTGGTCGTTGAGAATTATCGTTGTCTTTGAGGAAAACTGGATGAGGCCATTGCCAAGTTGAGAAGATCAGGAAAAACTTCTCGACAATGACAGCAGGACAAGCATTCGGATACAATTGACAAGTTCTAGCAACGAGAATAGCCCAAGAAACACCGCCAAGAAATCCAAGAGAATTTGAATAAATTGAGTGATCTGAAAATAAACGTTACGGTAAATTAGGTTAATTTAACTTACTTTTAGCCCACAGTTTGATAGCTCTCAACGCTACAGCAAATGTTGCTTGATTAGGAATGCATTTTAATATTTCATCAGTTACACGGCAGCCATTCAAGGATCTGACACTTTTTTCATCCAGATTCCGAAGCAAATTGTCGTCGTCCAATGTTTGATCATCACTAATCTCCTTCAGAGGCAATCTGGCAAAAAGGATATCTAACTCGATACCGCTGTATTTCAACTTAATAACAGGAACAAATGCTTCTTCAACAGCATGAAGTTCAGTGACATTCTGATCTTCTTTCAGACATTGGAAAAAAGAAGTGAAAAAATCAGTTCTGTCGACATGCCTAGGGGCAACGCAGAGGGAATCAATGTCGGCTCCTCTGGTGTAAACTCCCAATCTGTAGGATCCGAAAGTGAATAACTTGCCCCCTGCTTTCTCGACTTCCTCAGGTGGGAGCTGACAACGAAATACACATTGGATATATAGAAAACTAAAGAACTTACATTTTTCTGAATAGACACCTGCTTGACCCAGTTCTTGACCAAGTGATTAATTCTTCTAAGAACATCCAATCTCTTATGAAGTTCTTCTTTAGTTTCAAAATAATTAAAAGTCCTTAATTCTTGTTCTAACTGGAATTTAATATATGAATTTTACATGGCATTCATATAAAAAAACTTACTTCAACGCTCAATTTGAGCTCTTCCTCTGTCGGTCCCTGCATGCTAATCGGTTGAGAAACACCGTACTGCGCCATCCTGCGTCACCCTTATCCTAAAAAACCAGGTTACAAATACTGTAAAATCAAAACGACCGAATAACAAACAACACGCAAAAAATCACGATTCTAAATTGTGATTGCACATGAATCAAGTTTTCGTTCCGAGACCGATGTTCCGTCTCCGTTTCAACTGTTTATTCTTTTAGGTACTCATGTATAATTTTATTTCACTTTTTCTTATTTTTTTCCTCCTAATATTGCTTGATTATTGTCTGGTAGACTTGAATCTGGTCCTACGGGGCTTGAATATAGGTTAGTTTTGTCTCCTTTGTCAGACCTCGGAGATTTTTTACTTTTAGGATAATCTTCTATCTCGACAAATCTTCGGTCGTTCTCAATGATCTCTGCTGCCTTGATTTCTTGACTGACTCTAGCAGCTGTTTGGTAAACGTTACCGTATGCTCCTTGTAGAACTGGAAAGAATTTTTATATCGACTTTAATCCTACGAAAAACCTCCTGTAAGTCCTTCTGATTCTGATCTGTCGTTAGATAATTGAGTACATCAGTTACAGGACACATCCCGCATAGTCTCCAGGAGTCGTGTCTTCCAGTACCGGACCTAACGAGAAATCAAATGCTTTATTTGTTTCCAGAATATTTTTTGCATCAAAGTATACATGTTCTTTCCCAGTCAATCTTATTCCATATATATCAAATCACTCCCAAACAAGGTAGGTCGTCACAGCAGACATTATTCCAAGTACTATTCCAGAGAACATGATTTAAAAAGTATTAAATATCCGTCCAAAACACATTACACCAAAAACAGAGGGAAAAATTCATTGAGAAGGCCATACTTTTACAAAACACATTTAGGGATTTAGATTTACCTAAAATCTATCTGTTATTAAACAAAATGCACAACAACTTTATCCGTATCTATACCAGCCATACTAGTACCAACAAGGGAACTTCTGACATATCCACTCATTTCATCATTCACCTCTTCTGCCGTACTTATCGCTAACAGAAAATAAAAAACATCTTATTCATATTTTTCATTATTCTTCTATAAAAACCATAAAATGCAAATCTCGATACTTCTGGAAAAGTATCTAATGGCTAATGACCAATATCTCCTGCAAAATACAATTCTAAAAAATTACAAAAGAATACTAAATCAAAAGTTGCATAAATTCTCAAATTTGGTATAAAACGTTCTACTCGTCAATTATTGAAAAAACTAGCCATTTATCTTGAGTAATTTTAATCCGTTCTTCTCGTCCTTGGTGGAGCTCCAGGAACAGGTTCTAGACTGAAACAATTAATATGGAGATATTCACAAAACTGACGACACACAACAGTGCAAAAGATTAGCAACGATCCATATGCATAAATCTAAAAATAACTATTATTATTATTACATAAAACTACACTCACCGTTGCTAAAATAAGTAATTTCCTTTCATCAAAATAAAAATCATAATATTGATTAAGAATCAATGCAATTGGCGCTAGATAAATCCAATCCCAAATAGACAATTCCCATCTACTCATGTGAGCTATGACCAATCTGCACGATGCTTTAGATCCAACAGCCCCAAACAATAAACAAAACAACGTTATATTTTCATCATATACTCCTGTTGTTGATTTACTGTATATCATACAAAATGGCACAACAACTGCTAATAACGGAAATACAGGAAATAACACTGACGTATCTGCAACTGTTGATCCATTTTTGCCAGATCCTTCACAAAAAATAACTTTCAAATAACCTCCTATCTGCCATGCACATAATATTAAACTTCCAGAAACAACCAGAAATTTAAAACCAATTCCTAAAAAATACCATGACCAAATTCCAGGACCAAATACTCCTGTCACAAGCAACACTCCAATAACTGTCATTTGAGCTTCTGTGACATCAAATTTAGCAAATCTCAATTGTCCCGTACAATACGTCGACCATTGTGCTGCATAAAAAACAGTTGTTGATACAACAGCAATTACAAGTACAGCATAACGATGTTCACCTAATTGCATTGCATGACATATATTCAACGTCACAAATACTTGTGACACAGCATCACATCCATGATCAAATAATTCTCCTAATGGCGATGATGAATTTGTTCTTCTTGCTTGTTTTCCATCAATTGCATCTAAAGTTTGATATAAAAACAATCCAAGAGCTGCTTGAAAATACACCCAAGTCGGAGCTTGTTCTTTTGCAGACCAGCAATAATGCGAAAGAATAAGCATTGTAGTCAAATTAATCAGTAATCCAACAAGAGTTATTAAATTCGGGGCGACCCACATTGGACATAACATGACACACTTTTCCCAGAATCTACAAATTTAAAAAATACACATAAAAGTAAATAAAAAACAAACTTTTTCATGCATAATTCATCAAGCCATGATATATCCGTTGCCGAATATTTGTGATCTCCAAGTTTTTTGAGTTGCATATCAGGCAATTTGCAGTCGCTTTCTATGTAACTTTTCCATAGATTCAGCAATCTCTGTAATAAATTTTAAAACCATCTTGTAAAAAATTTCCTTATAAAATTGTTTCAACACGAATTTCCAAGTTTTCAGACACAATAATGGTCTACGTGACAATTTCAAATCTACGTTATTTCGCGATGTCACACAATTTCGAAATTAATCTTTTAGAATCATTATGTTTAGATACATTTGAAACTAAAATACGACTTTTGAGATTAAAAATTATATAAAAACATTAATAAATATCCAGAAAATTGCAACTAACACCTACATAACTCATCAAAAACGGATTATTTTGCTTGTTTGTGAGAAATAAAACAACTTACAGGTCCAGATGGGATCGGGGCACTTTTACTGCCTCTGGCAGATCTTGTTTGAACAGGCATTTCTTCTTTTATAAAAACTTCGTCTTCACTAATATCAATAATCGTAGGTTCTTCTTGACTTATTGATATTTGGTTTGAAGATTCAGAATTCAACACTAACTGATCAACAATCAAGATTGATTCTCCAATAGCACCAGTAAAATCCGTGGGAACCTTATGCGTCGTCAGGTTGAATTCTAAAATCTAAAAAAGTATTAGTCATCAATGTAAAAATTTCGAAATCACGATTGACGTATAAAAACTTCAAAAACACACCTAATACGAAATTTTCAAAGTCATAAAAATTTCAAAAACACAATTAATACAGAAATTTCAAAAAATATCAATATATACAAAATCCTGAAAATCCATTATAAAAAATCCCAAAAAAACTACGATCGATATATCGAAGTTCCAAAAACTGCCAATATAAATAAAATTCTAAAAATCTACTATATATAAAAAATCCCAAAAAATACGATCGATATATGAAAAACTCCCCAAAAAATTACTATCGGTAAATAGAAACTTCAAAATTATTAATAAAATTTTTAAAAATACTGTAAAATGTTAAAAATTTTTTATAAAATCCCAAAAAACATTACCAATATACAAAACTTCAGAAAATACTACTAATATATAAAATTCTAAAAACCACTAAAAATACACAAAATTCAAAAAACTACATAGCAACAAAAAAACCAAAAAACGCGCTTTTCTTGTCTGTCGTCTCAAAAGACTGCCAGACTTTCCATCTTCCAACTTGAACCAACAAAGTCTGCATTGTTGCACTATAGTTGTAGTTTCGATAAGGGCAAAATAAACTTTGTCTAAGTCTTATTGATATGACTGCTCAGACGAGCTGATTGATTAGCAGGTTGAGAAAAATCTCTCTTAGAAAGATAAAAAACAATATAAGACTGATCACACCACGTGCGTAATCTGTGGTTCCAAATACTCCGACACGGAAGTTGTCCTATTGAAAGTATCAGACGGTATCGACCGATTCGAAAATCAATCATGTCAAAAACGAAAATTATTTTCATCCTCTAAATTCGCTTACATAAAACTCAACAAAAATCCTAGTAAACTTAATTGTCATCTTTGACTCCTAATTCCATCCTAGCAAAGGAAATAATCTCAGCTCCGTGAGATCCAAGATAATCATGGACAGTTTGACTCGGATTCAGCATGAAAGACTGCCTCAGAAGTTGAGTTTCGTCTTCATCCATCTGAGTGACTTCACCAGAATAGAACTCGTTCAATTCGTCCTTTTCTCCATCCACTTCTTTTTTAATCTCTTGTTTGGTTGCCTGAACAGGTGAACCGAGAGTCACTGGCTTCATTCCAATGATATGTTGACAAATTTGAGCAGCAAGTTTCTGAGTCGGGAAACTACTAGAAGTTTGAGTCCGAGCGATCCCCAAAATAGAAGCGTAACGACCCATTTCGGTTATTGAAGTTCCATCTGGATTGAAAAGTCATCAGATGAGGTAAGGAAGTAAAAAAACTCACTTCTTGGATGGCACTGGACAAAGACAGGAACCTTGACAGGTGCCACATAGACTTGAGCTTTCGCGATCGTGATGTTTTCGCCCAGTTTGCCGACAGTCATAGCGATAGCTTCCTTCACAGGTCGATTTTTGCTCGTTTGAACCGATTCCAAATCTAAAAACACCCCTGTATTTGGGATATATGGAAATAAGCAGACCGATGTTTTGAGAATGTAGGACCTTGTCTGAAGGAGCGGAAAGGTTCTTGCTTGCCTCCAAAGCAGCTGTAGTCACTTCTTCCAGCTAGAAAAAGACATTATCGGTAGATTTGATATATGAAAGTTTTACCAATTCCTTGAAAACGTCACAAGAAGAAACAAAGTCCGTCTCGCAATTGAGCTCAACAACTGCAGCGCGGTTATCCTTTGCCTGAGCCCCAATCATGCCTTGTGACGTTACTCTAGTTCCTAATCTGGAAGTGGATTAAGTGAGAAATATGGAAAATCCGAAACGAACTTGGCGGCTTTGGCCCATCCTTCTTTTTTCGCCAGATCCCTGAGCCACTTTTCGGCTTCCTCAAGCTTGTCCGGACCGAATTGCTCCACGGCTTTCCGGACGTTGACGTAACTGTATCCAGTTTTCTTCCTAAGTTTCATCAGAGCCTGAAATTTAAATTTAAAAAATTTTCAAACAAAAACTTACGTCTTTTTTGGCCGAGGAAGCAGCGGCAGTCTGAGCTCCAGAACTGAGGCATCTGACGGAGATTACCTGTAGTCGGGGCACTAGACGAAGCATCCTACTGCAGGGTTGCAAATATAACAAAAATTAAAAAATCTAAAAGAAATTCAAGAAATTCCAAACGTGACGAAACAAAACCAAAGAAAACATCAGAACCCTCCGCATGTTGCGACTGGCCGGCGACGTGCGAGTGGATGATTTCGAAATACATAGTTCATCCAGACTATTACTGTCCGTTTTTCCAAAGGAAATTACATATATTGGAAAAACTGGCAGCAATTAAAGTTAGTTATTATTTCTAGGTTTGACTCGCACTTTTGTTTCATTGCAATTTTGCCAGTTTATCCAAAAAGATCTTTTTTCGAATTTCTTTGTTGAGGAAAAACTGGTAAAATTTTTGATTTTTAAATTTGATTTTTTTATTCAAATTTTTTTACCTCGTTATTTTTTCTGAAAAATTTGATATAAAAATTTGTAAAAAACTTGATGTAAAAATTTTAAAAAAATTTGATGTAATAATTCGTAAAAAATTTGATATATAAATTTTTAAAAAACTTGATGTAAAAATTTCTGAAAAATTTGATATAAAAATTTTTAAAAAATTTGTGAAACTTGATTCGACCGTTTATTCCAAAATCTGACTGGCTTTCTAACTTCACTTGCCCGTTTTATCGTTTTATTTGGTTTTCCATGGTCTCGATCAAAATTTTTGAATTTAAAATTGATTCGAAATTTTGACTAAAAATCACTTTTTTGCTTTACAAACGCTGAAATATTCCAAAAAAACATGTGTCATCTTTTTTGAAATGAGAAAATTTTCGTTTTAAAAATTGCAAATTTTTATTTTTCGAGTCGTCGATGAATCCCTTATTCGACAAATTTCCTCTTCATCGAGTTGTTCTTTCTTTTGTCCAGAGGGATTACCGTAACGATATCCATGTTCTTCACGGAACCCCTGGATCGAGCGGTAGAAACTGGCTAGGATTAGCTGGACATGACAGAATAGTCCCGTTGGAAGGAAAAAAGGTCCTCGATGTGGACAGTCAAATCAAGGAAAAATTGGTAAGTAATTTTTAATTTAAAAAAATCAAAAAAAATAAATTTAAAAAATTAAAAACTAAAAAATTAAAAAATCAGGGAAATTTTTCGTGCCGGGACCATTGGACAATAAAAGTCCACTAAATTGACAAACATTGGTCCCGCCGCGAATAATTTTGAATTTACTTTTTTCACTATGTACAGTAGTATTTTGACATACTGTAATCAGACTTAATTGAAAAGTAAACTGTTTTCGTGTCGGGACCATTGGACAAAAAAGTCCACTAAATTGACAAACATTGGTCCCACCGCGAATAATTTTGAATTTACTTTTTTCACTATGTACAGTAGTATTTTGACATACTGTAACCAAACTTAATTGAGAAGTAATTGTTTTCGTGCCGGGACCATTGGACAAAAAAGTCCACTAAATTGACAAACATTGGTCCCACCGCGAATAATGTTTAATTTATTTTTTATCACATATTTGGTTAATTTTCTTTGAAGAAATAAAATTCCAGAACGAAGATATTCTTTGGCGTTGGGAAGAACTCGAGAAAATCGCCAAACTCGTCGAACATCCCCATACTGAAGAAAATGAAGAAAAAATTGAAGAAGTTTATTCTGAAAACGGGAGACGGTACCGTACCCTCCGGCCAGGACCCGTGGAACTTCCTACTTGGGCCGTTCTTGTTTCGAAACCCGACCCAGAATCCTCACTACTCGAGGAGTATACTGTAACCGAAACCATCCTCACCCCTAAAGTGTAGATCAGTGATTTTAAAGCCCTTTATCGTCCGGATAAATCACATCAAAGATATCCGACGAAAAATGCGATTTTCAATATATATAAAAAAGTAAAATTTCGATCAACTTTGATTTTTGGCTATTTTCGCTTTTCTTGCTCGGACTTCACTCGGGAACTAAAATACGAAAATTATTAAATTTTAAAAAAAATAAATACCCTGATGCTGAAAGTTGTGTCATCGAGCATTTCCTTGGACTCGTGGAGGATTTTCAAAGCAGCTTCGATTTCGTTATCCGTCCGCCTTTTGTGTTCGATCGATTCCTCAAGAATTGAAGTTTTTCTAAAATAAAAAAAATTTAAAAAATTTTAAATTTTAAATTAAAAAAAATAAAAACTCTTAAATTTTATTAAAAAAAAGTAAAAAATCTAAGAATATTAATTTTAAATTGATTTTAAAAAATTTAATTTAAAAAAAAATAGAAAACTTTAAATTTAAAAAAAAAATTGTTTAAATATTTTTCTGCGCGGGAATTTTGGCGTTCTGTTCCAACAAAAAATCTAATTTTTAATTTTACTTCGAGTTAGCCTATCACTTTTTGTCTCAAAATAAAAATCAGTATAAATTAATTTTAATATTTTTTTTATTTAAAATTTATTTTTTTACGTTGAACGCGAGTTAGGTTTATTATTTCTTAAGATTCAAGCCAGTGCGAATGAATTTTAGTATTTTTTTTATTTAAAATTAATTTTATATATGTATATATATATATTTGATGTGAATTAGACCTATTGTTATTTTTTAAACTCGAACCAATTCCGACGATTAGCTCCGACAAATCATTCATATATCGTCAAGTACGAATTAGGCTTATTTTTTGTTTTAAAAATCGATACAAATTAATTTTAACACTTTGTTCATATATAAAGTTTATTTTATATTTAACACATGCTTATTATCTTTTGGAAATTCCGACGATTAGCCCCGACAAGTCATTCATATATCGTCAAGTACGAATTAGGCTTATTTTTGTTTTTTTAATTTTATAATTTTAAAAACTTACTTTTGACTCGGTCCCTGGACGACCCGGTCGACGGATTCCTGTCTCTGGATCCCCACAGGGTCCTTGTTTCCTTCAACAACAACGTGATAAGAATCAATCTGCTTAATGCACGTGGCTTTCATTATTTCTCCTGTCTTCATTGGATCAGCTAAAATAGAAACGGCGTAGACGAATCTTGGTCTTTCTTTGATGAGTTGATCGCTATCCTTGGCTATACTGTCAATGAAAAAATCCAAATTTTCCTTAAAAGATTCAATTTCCATTGGACTTGCTTTCCTAAAAACGTAAATATTTTTAAAAAGATAAAAGTTCCTTAAAGAATCAAAAATCATAATTTTATAAAAAAATTAAAAATCAAAATTTCGAAAAATTTTGAAATTTTATAAAACTAAAAAAAGAAATTAAAAATTAAAAACTAAAAACTAAAATTTAATTAAAATTAAAAATTTAAAGTTAATTAAAATTTTAAATTTTAAATTTAAAGTTGAAATTTTTAAAAAAAGTTTAAAATTTAAATTTTATAAGAATTAAAAGTTGATCAAAAATGAAAACTTAAGCTGTCCATCTCGACAAAAATAAAAAATCACAAAAGCAAATTTTCAAGTCTGGAGAAAATCGAAAAGCAGAAGCCGAAAGAACAAACAAGCTTCCACAACCAAAAATTGATAAGTAGCAATTTTTGGTTTTTTCTATAAATTGATTTTTTAAACAATTATTTCTATTTTATAAAATTTAAAATAAATTGACTCACCGAATTGAGGTATCGTTGAAAAATTTCCGCTTCGGCAATTCGTGAATCATGGAATTCGGTCGAAATTGCAGTCTTCCCATTTTTATTCTAAAAAAAAAATAAATTTTTAAAATAATTTTAAATAATAAGTTTTTAAAAATAATTTTAATTAATTTCAAAAAGAATAATTTTAAAAAATAAATTTTTAAAATAATTTTAATTAATTTCAAAAAGAATAATTTTAAACAATAAATTTTTAAAAATAATTTTAATTAATTTCAAAAAGAATAATTTTAATTAATTTTAAATATAATAAACTTTTAAAAAATAAATTTTTAAAATAATTTTAATTTTAAATATAATAAATTTTTGAAAATAAACTTTTTAAAAATAATTTTGATTAATTTTAAATATAATAAGAAAGAATAAATCCCAAAAAAAATTATTTTGGATCAGTTGAAATTACTTTTAAAAAAATGTAAAAATAATAATTTTAGATTAGTTAAAATTATGTAAAAAATAAATACCAAAAAAGTTATTTTAGACTAATTAAAATTTAAAAAATGAATGTAAAAATAATTAAATTTAAATCAGTTGGAATTATTTCAAAGCACTCAATACCAGAGCGAATTATTTTGGATCAGTTAAAACTTTGCTAAAAAGTTAAAGAACGGCGCGCAGGAATACGTGCCAAAGAGAGTCATTTTAAGCCAGTCAAAATATCTTAAAAAAGTACAAGCTGGTGTATAATAATAATGCCAGAGCGAATTATTTTGGATCAGTTAAAACTTTGCTAAAAAGTCAAAGAACGGCGCGTAGGAATACGTGCCAAAGAGAGTCATTTTAAGCCAGTCAAAATATCCTAAAAATTATGCGCGATAACAATGCCAGGGCGAGTTGTTTTGGATCGGTTGAAACTTCGCAAAGGCTTCGAAAATAGGTGCGCGATGATACATGCCGGAGCGCGTGATTCTGGATCAGTTAAAACTTCCTAGAAGAAAAAACTAGGTGCGGAACGATACATGCCAGAGCGAGTCGTTCTGGATCAGTTAAAATTTTTCAAGCGATTTGAAAGCCCAGTGCGCGACGATAACAGCCAGAGCGCGTCGATCTCGATCAGTCGGAATTTCCCGAGAAACCCAAGGGCCCAGTGCGCGAAAACAAATGCCAGAGCGATTCGTTTCTTGATCTGCTGGTGATTTGTCATTTTAGGTCAAAAAACAAAAAAATTGAAAATTTTGGACCAGAAAACACGAGTAAAAAAATCAAATTAAATTTTTTATGATAGTCGTTCATTCGAAATAAAAACGTAAAATCCATGAGAAAATCCGTATTGATCGATCAGGGCGGTTTTAGAACATGTCTTTCTTGGAAGAAACCTAATGGATTAAGGATTTTTATAATTTAAAAAAAATAAAAATTTTCAAATTAAAAAATCAATTTTTTTTATAATTTAAAAAAAATAAAAATTTTAAATAAAAAAAATAAGAAATTTAAAATAGAAGAAAATAAAAATTTTCAAATTAAAAAATAAATTTTTTTATAATTTAAAAAAAATAAAAACTTTCTAATTAAAAAATAAATTTTTTATAATTTAAAAAAATTAAAAACTTTCAAATTAAAAAATAAAAATTTTTAATTTTAAAAAAATAAAATTTTTAAATAAAAAAAATAAGAAATTTAAAATAGAAGAAAATAAAAATTTTCAAATTAAAAAATTAATTTTAAATAGAAAAATTTTAAAAAAGTTAGAAATTTTTCAATTAAAAAAATTTTAAAAAGCCATTTTTGAACAAAAGCAGCTAGAGCGATTTCAATTTTTTATAATCTTTTGTTCAAACTTTTTTGTTGATTTGATTTTTATTGAAAATTTTAATTTTTTTTAAATTGAATTTTTTTGAAAAAATTATTTAAAAAAAGTAATTTTTTTAGAATTCAGGTCCTGACACGAATTTTGTAGAAAAATAAAGTTTATTTTTTATTTTTAAAATTAAATTTTTTTGAAAAAGTTGTTTTAAAAAATCAGTTTTTTTGTCAAATATGTTTTTCTCTCAAATTTAGGTCCTGTCGCGAAATCACGAGAAAGACCGGACTTGATTCTCTTGCACAACGTTGTGTTTTTATTTCAATTTTTTAAATTATTTTTATTTCAATTTTTTAAATTATTTTTTTCTCGAAACGATTTCCTAAAAACAGCCAGTTCTTTGCCAAATATGTTTTTTCTAAATCCAGGTCCTGACGCGAAAAAACCAGACTCGTTTTTTTCGATAACATTGTTGTTTTAATTTTTTGTTTCATATATCAAATTTCGGTTTCTTTGTTTTAAGTGTTTTTTCAGGGTTGTTAATCAATTCAGAATGTCGAAAGCGACGAAAAAACGGTTTGTTCACCGTCAAATGGAGACCGAAATCGCGCTTCCGACGGAGAAGCAGTACATCGCGAAAGTCGTCGGATCCAACGGCAACAATCTTCACGAAGTTCTCAGTGAGTACGGTGGACAGTTTCTAGCATCAATGCCGACGAAATTTAGGAATACTGTATGGGTAAAACGAGGACAATTCGTGATTGTGGAGGACATAGAAGAAGGCGACAAAGTCAAAGGAGAAATCGTCAACGTTTTGGATTCTGAAAGTATTTTATATATCGACGAACAAGGAAGATGGCCAGAATGCTTCAAAGAAGACGCGGAAAAACTGAAAAGGTCGAACAGAAGGAATCTGAAGTCCGACGGAGACTTGATAGATGCCGACATGCTGCCGCCGTCAGAATCCGACGACGAATCGGCCGAGGAAGTCGATTCTGCGGACGAAACTCCAATTAAAGTGTATAATCCAAACAGGAGACCGGTGTAATTTTTGTTGATTTTTATAAATGTTGAAGATTAAAAGTCAATTTTAAAGATGGAATTTAAAAAAGTTGAAACAACTTTAAGTATCTACAATCTTTCGTTTTTGTGCCTTTTTTAATGTTCGTCGTAAATACTACGTCACGACGGCGCTGATACCGATTTTGGTTCTTTTCAGCCTCGTCTATTCACCGGTTGTGGTTACTTTTCAGTTCTGTTGGTTCCTCCCACATGATCGATTGTTCACTTCGACTTTATTTTTGATTTTTAGTCACGGATTTCTGTTTCAATTTTTCTCGGAATTTCAGAAAAACCAATGTTTGTAAAGTCCTAAAATTTCAACTTCCAAAATATTCCATAATTTGATAAAAATCCGAAAATTAAAATTTCCAGAAATTCGTATCGAGGAAATTTTTTGATTTTTATAAAAATAATGATCGAAATTGATACTTAATTTTCATACTTTTTAAGGTTCACTCAAAAAAGATAAATTTTACGAGAATAGAGAAAGTAATAAATCCGTTAGTTGATACTTTTAATCTTTTTTTCATTTTAAGGCCACTAAAAGTTTTAAAACTTGATCAAGAAAATTTGCAATTTTCTGATTTTTATAAATATAATGATCGAAATTGATACGTAATTTTCATACTTTTTAATTCCTGCCCAGAATGGATGAATTTTACGAGAATAGACAAAGTAATAAATCCGTTAGTTGATACTAACATTTAATTATTCTTTTTTCTCGTTTTAAGGCCACTAAAAGTTTTAAAACTTGATCGAGAAAATTCGCAATTTTCTGATTTTTATAAATATAATGATCGAAATTGATACTTAATTTTTATACTTTTTAAGTTTCACTCAAAAAGATGAATTTTACGAGAATAGAGAAAGTAATAAATCCGTTATTTGATACTAACATTTAATTATTCTTTTTTCTCGTTTTAAGGCCACTAAAAATTTTAAAACTTGATCGAGAAAATTCGTATCGATGTTGATTTTTGATTTTTTTAAATGTCAAAGTTAAAAATTAAATTTTAAAAATATTATAATTTATTTTTTTACATTAAAATTAAAAATTAATTTTTAAACATTAAGTATTAAAATTAAATTTTTTAAATATTAAAATTAAAAATTAATTTGTTTTTAAATATTAAAATTAAATTTTTTTTAATTTTCGAATTCTCACGTGAAATAAAATTTTTTCAAAAATGATAATTTATTGAAAATTATTTTTTTATTTTAGAATAATTTCAAAATTTTATATTTTTGATTTTTTATAAAAATTGAAAATGGATATTTTTGCAATTTTTTAATTCAAGCGTAAAATTAAAAAATTTTAAATTTGAAAATTGAATTTTAAAATTATTTTTTATTTTAAGATGATTTTGGTTTTTTTAAATATTGAAAATTTGTTTTTAAATGTCCACTTAAAATGGAAAACTTTTGAAATGAAAGGTAAATCTGGCAATTATTTTTTAAAATTGTTCTTTTTTGTCATTTTAAGATAATCCTAAAATTTTCTAGAGTTCTGTGTTGAAACAAGTTCGTAACAATGTTGATTTTTTATAAAAATTAGTGTTTTTTTGAATTCTTTCTTGCAAAATAAGAAATGGTTAATCTGGAAAATTTTAGGATTATTTTTTAAAAAATTTTAAAATAAATCACTAAAGTTCTGTGTTGAAACAAGTTCGTAATAAAATAATTTTTTATAAAAATTAATGTTTTTTTTTAATTTCCCGCGTAAAATAAAAAAATGGTAAACTTAATGATTTATTTTAAAATTCTTTAAAAAATAATCCTAAAATTTTCTAAAATTCTGTGTTGAAACAAGTTCGTAATAATATGATTTTTTATAAAAATTAATGTTTTTCTTTTTTTTTGAATTTCCCGCGTAAAATAAAAAAAACTTAAAAAATGGTAAACTTAGTGATTTATTTTAAAATTCTTTAAAAAATAATCCTAAAATTTTCTAAAATTTTGTGTTGAAACAAGTTCGTAATAATATGATTTTTTATAAAAATTAATGTTTTTCTTTTTTTGAATTTCCCGCGTAAAGTCGAAAAAGTTTGAAAATGAATCACTAAGTTTACTATTTTTCTTTAAAATTTAAAAAAAAATATAAAATTTGAAAAGTTCTGTGTTGAAACAAGTTCGTAACAATGTTGATTTTTTGTAAGAATTAATGTTTTTCTTTTTTTCTTTCATGCAAAATTGAAAAAGTCTGAAAATAAGAAAAATGGTAAACCTAGTGATTCATTTTTAAAATTGTTCTTTTTTGTTTTAACATAACCTTAAGATTTCCATAATTTCTTTATTTTTACATTTTCAATGATATGTGAAATTTTTTTAGAACAATGCTAAAACTCAGAATTTCCTGTCGAGAGATTATGTGAATTTTAAAATTTTTAAATGATATATGAAATTTTAAAATTTTTTAATGATATATGAAATTTTAATTTTTAAATAATATATGAAATTTTTAAATTTTTTAATGATATATGAAATTTTAATTTTTAAATGATATATGAAATTTTAATTTTTAGTGATATATGAAATTTTAAAATTTTTAAATGATGTATGAAATTTTAATTTTTAGTGATATATGAAGTTTTTAATTTTTGTAATAATTTGTAATTTTTAATAATATTATTTTTCAGAAAACTTTAAAATTCGAAAAATGGGTAACATGCAAGCATCTCTCATGCTCCAGAAGGAGGAAATCAGCGAAATTGCGGAAGAAACCGGATGTATGTGATTTTTTAAAAAATATTTTAAAAAATTTCTGTTTAGTTTCGAAAAACCAAATCGTCAGACTCTACAGTAGATTCCTGTCGTTGGATAAAGAAGGTCGTGGATATTTGGATCGTGAGGATTTGCTGAGAATACCAGAATTGGCAATTAATCCCTTAGGGGATAGAATTGTGGATGCTTTTTTCAGAGGTCAAGGTGATGGAGAACGGATGAATTTCCGTCAATTTATCAATGTACTTGCTCATTTTCGTCCTATCAACAAACGTAAACCAAATTGCGTAAACAGCAGAGAATCGAAATTAAAATGTAAATTTTTTTTTTGAATAATAATTAATCGTAGATTTTCAGTCGCGTTTTCGATGTACGATTTGAACAAAAATAATTACATAACCAGAGAAGAATTCAAATACATTTTGAATATGATGGTCGGATCCAATATCACTGAAGATCAGTTGGAACACATTGCTGAACGGACGATAACAGAAGCAGATCTCGATAAAGACGGAAAAATTTCTTTTGAAGAATTCTGCAAAGCTATGGAAAGAACGGATATCGATCAGAAGATGTCAATTCGATTCTTGAATTAACTCAAATGCTTAATTTTTATCAAAGTTAACAAATTTCGAAGTCGAATTTTGACTATCTTTGATAAAACGAAATATATCATTAACTGTAGAAAGTTAGAAATCCTAATCCAATAATGAGCTAATGTACTAACAATTAGTTAATTTTTATCCAGATATACTTGTATTAATTTTTTTTATTTTTTATTGATAAAATTATGTCGAAGATTTTTGGGATTGTGAAATTTTTGAAGATTCACTAGATGGTTTTTTGGAGTTTTCACATTTGTCAAAGATTCTAGAAACTTTAGAATTCAGTGGGAATTTCTGAAATTTTCAGAAATCAAATTGAAGTTTCTGGAAATTTCTAAAAATTTTTGTTCGATTTTAGAAAATTCTAGAATTCAATAAAAAAGATTTCAGGATTTTTGAAAGTTGATGTGAATTCTTGGAGTCTTCTGAAACTTCTTGATTAATTTTAGAAGATTCTAAAATTCAATAAAAAAGTTTTAAAAATTTTTGAAATCTGATATGAATTCTTGAAATTTTCTGAACCTTCTTGATTAATTTTAGAAGATTCTAAAGTCCCATAAAAATCTCCAGAATTCACTACAAAGATTTCAGAATCTGGCATATACTTCTAAAATCTAGAATTTAAAAAAATTTCCAGAATCCACAATTTCAAATTTTTAGAATTTCACAGTTTTCAGAATTTGATAAAAGTCTCCAGAATCCACCACAAAGACTTCAGAATCTCGAAAACTCTTCTGAAGATTTCTAGAATTTTACAAAATTAGAATTACAGATTTCAGAAGATTCTAAAATCTCCAGAAATTCCCCTCGAGACCATTTCGCACAAAACCGATTTCTACAGTAATATGATTTTTCGGATTTTATTTTTTATCGAAAGGCAACTGTATTTAAATTCCAAAAAGTACGACAAAATATTGATTTTACAAAAAAAAGAATTTTACAGAACCACCAAATGATAAAGTCGGATTCCGGAGCGTATTCTGGATCACCAAACAGGTCCCATTCTTACTGTAGGGTACCCCCAAGAGGAAGCCAGAAGTTTGTTCGGTCCGATGAAGGTGCCGGATCTGGCGGCGTAGGCGTGGGCGTGGAGGGGGAAGTGGCCTCCGGTGAGGAAGTGGTTGAGAAGGAGGTTGCTGGGGGGCATACCGTATAGCAAAGGTTGAGTGTAAGGAGTAGCGGCATTACCGTAACTAGAGTAAGCATAAGAGTATCCAGGAGGTCCAGATCTGTATCCAGGGACAATTCTGCCATTATGAGAATTGGAAGAATGAGAGTCAGGAGACGGACCCCCACGGCTATGGGTCCTACGGTCGAACGAATTCGATCTTTCGTAACGTTGTTGAGGAGCGTCGAAAGAAGCCGTGTTTTGTCTGTGATGCCGATCATAAGTACGGTAATTAGTGTCCAAAGAAGACGGAGCCCGGTGGTCATGGAGAGGAGAGTACCGGGAGTTAGGTGGGGGTACCGAGTGGGACCGATGGGGGCGACCCGCGATGTCAGCCGCGGCCAGGGTACCTCTCTCGGGCAGGGTGGTGTACAGCTTCAGTTTCCCCCGCATCTGGTGAATCGCGTTACGTAAGTCGTTATCGTTACGGATAATCACCTAAAAATTTTCATAAAAATCATCTTCACAAAAATTCTTAAAACTTAAAATTTTCATAAAAATCATCTTGAAAAAATTATTAAAACTTAAAATTCTTAAAACTTAGATTTTTTACAAAAATCATCTTAACAAAAATTATTAAAACTTAGATTTTTTGTAAAAATTCTTAAAACTAAAAATTTTCAAAAAAAATCATCTTGAAAAAAATCTTTGAAAATTAAAATTTTTTAAATTCTAGGATGCTCCGAAAGTTTGTACAGAATTCTAAAATATTCTAAAAAATTCTTCGAAATTCCAGAATCTTCAAAAATTTTTTTAGAATTTAAAAATTTTTTAAAATTTCAAAATCTTCAAAAAATTTTCCAGAATGTTAGAATTTTTTTCGAAATCCGAGAATCTTTAAAAAATTTTTTGGAATTTCAGAATTTGAAAATTTTTTAAAATTTCAAAATCTTCAAAAATTTTTCCAGAATTTTTTTCGAAATCCGAGAACCCTCCAAACCCCTTTCCGGAACCCTAGTCCGAACAAGTACTAAAATCACTTCTCTACTCCAAGTAAATCCGGTCTTTTTCCTTCGGCTTTTATACCCTCCGGCAGTCCACTAGTGTACGCCCCAAAAAGTCCTTTTTAAAAAGGCAAATTTGGCAATGTCTTTCGACTTTGAACTAAACAGATTTAAAAAACATCATTCACCTTCGAATCTCAAAAAACTCAATGTTCCGGTCAGCCAAATCCTCGCCTCAGGATTTAAATTTGGAAATTCTTTGAAAAAACAAATTGTACGAAATAATTTTTCAAAATTTTTAAATTTTATAAAAATTAAAATCAATTTTTTACAAGTTGAAATTTCTTCAAATTTTTAAATTTAAAAAAAATTAAAGTTTGTTTTTTTTTCATAAAATTAAAATTTATTTTTTTAAAATTAAAATTTTTATTTTTTTTAGAAAATTCAAATTCTTAATTTTTTAAAAAATTAAAATTTTTACTTTTTTAGAAAATTCAAATTTATTTTTTTTTAAATTCAAATTCTTTTTTTTTTTTAAATTTAAATTTTTACTTTTTTAGAAAATTCAAATTTATTTTTTTTTAAATTTAAATTTTTATTTTTTTTAGAAAATTCAAATTCATATTTTTTTAAAATTAAATTCTTATTTTTTTTTAAATTTAAATTTTTATTTTTTTTAGAAAATTCAAATTTTTTGAAAAGTAAACAAATTTATTATGATTACGAAATCTTCGTGGTAAGATTTTTATTTTGTGCAAAATTCAGTTTTCACTTAAGGATGACTGAGCCTATGATGGTCGTCAGGGATTTCATAAAAGTTGATTTTTTGCTCGGTGACATTGCCGTCAGAATTTCCAATTTTTTGAAATTTAAAAATTTACAAAATTTAAAAAACAAAATTATGTCATTTTGCAAAAATTCATAAATTTTATTTCGTGACAATTTCGAAAATTCCAACATCATTTAAGAAAAATTAAATTTTGATTTTTAATTTTTAAAATTTTATAAAAAAATATTATTTTTAAAATTTTATAAAAATATTAATTTTTAAATTTTATAAAAAAATTATTTTTTAAATTTTATAAAAAAATTATTTTTTAAATTTTATAGAAAATATTAATTTAAAAAAAATTAATTGGACTTTGATAAATTTATTCCATTTTAAAAATTATAAAAATCCAGATGTTTGACAAATTTGATTTTTTTGAATTAACACGTTGACAGATGTAATTTCGGATTAATAAAGAAAATATGGAAATTATTAAAGATTAAAGAAAATTTTAATTCAAATTATTTAATCAAAAAGGCGCTCGAGAAAATTATTCTCGAAATTGTAGTAACTTGCTGAATATTGGATGAATTTCCGTCTTTTTCCCAATGATTTCGTCATTTTTAACGGTAAAAAAATTCGAAATTAAGCATTAGTGTTACGAAATATAAGGGAGAACACTTTTCTTTTTTTGAAATGAGTGAAATAGATCCTAGAACGGAACGCCAAGGATTGGAAGATGATTTTAGGCCATGCAGGGAACACTTTTCTTTTTTAAAAATCAATCAATTAAGATTTGGAACGGAACGCCAAGGATTGGAAGGTGATTTTAGGCCAAGCGGGGGACACTTTTTTTTTAAAAAATGAGTGAAATAGATCTTAGAACAGAACGCCAAGGATTAAAAGATGATTTTAGGCCAAGCAGGGAACACTTTTCTTTTTTAAAAATCAATCAATTAAGATTTGGAAGATGATTTTAGGCCAAACAGGGAACACTGTTCTTTTTTAAAAATGAATGAAATAGATTTTAGAACGGAACGCCAAGATTCTAAACTTGATTTCATACTCTGCAGGGAACACTTTTCTTTTTTAAAATCAGCTTTAAAATAGACCACCAAAGTTTGGAATTTTTAAATATTAAATTTTTTTAATGTTAAATTTTTCAATAAAAATCGTTTTTATTTTTACAATTTTCGATACCGATCAAACTGGTAATTTTATTCAAAAAAATAATCACAAAAATTCGTCGGATTAGATAAATTTAAAATTTTTAAAATTTAATTTCCTGCAAAAATAAATTTTTTTAAATTTATTTTATTTAATTTAAAATTTTTTTTTGAATGAAAACTATTGTCTATGAAATTTTTAGAAAATTGAATTTTTCCGAATTGCGTCAAAAATTTTATTTTTGGACTTTTTTAAACCGAAAAAAAAACAAAAAAAATTTTTTTATCTTCACACCTACGATTCCCTCAGGGCCTTTAAATCTTGAACAATTCAAGATCATAAAATAATTAAAAATCAAAAAAATTTACGACATCGAGGAATTTCCGGAATTTTTTAAACCTTTTAGAATTTCTTATTTTTTGTTTGTTTTATTTTTAATGCATTCCAAAAAAGTTTAGAATTTTCTATTAAATTTCGGAAAATTGTAAAAAAGTTCAAAAAATTTTAAGACTTTCAAAAATCCAAAAATATTTAAAAATTTCTAAAAAATTCAAAAAAAAATTTTAATTTTAAAAAATCAAAAATTTTGGGAAATTTTTAAAAGATTTTTTTTAATTTTTAAAAATCCAAAATTTTAGAAGAATTTTAAAAAATTCAAAAAAGATTTTTTTTAATTTTTAAAAATCCAAAATTTTAAATTTTTTTAATTTTAAAAAATTCAAAAACAATTTTAATTTTTAAAAATCCGAAATTTTAGAAAATTTTTAAAAATTCAAAAATTTTTAAGAATTCAAAAATTTTTAAGAATTTTAGAAATTTGAAAAATATAAAAATTAAAAATTTACCTGGCGGTTGTTATGGTCGTTGTAAGCGATGAGACCGTCGAATTCTGGACGTTCATCACGAATTTTTTTCATCATTGCCTAAAAGTGTAAATTATATGAAACTACAGTAATACTAAGATTACTTCATATAGATCCATGT
This sequence comes from Halicephalobus mephisto, assembly GCA_009193035.1. Classification (NCBI taxonomy): domain Eukaryota; kingdom Metazoa; phylum Nematoda; class Chromadorea; order Rhabditida; family Panagrolaimidae; genus Halicephalobus; species Halicephalobus mephisto. The sequence continues at coordinate 81,490 of SWDT01000139.1, forward strand.
AATCCATTTCTTCCTTGGAGAAGCTCAGACGATATTTTTTTCCAAAATGTGTCCATTGGATTCTCGTCGAATCGGAGAAGATTCCCATCCTGAAAAATATAAATATATTTATAAAAAAATAAAAAATTTTAAAATTTATAAAAAAATAAAAAAATTTAAAATTAAAAAAAATTGTAAATATTAAAAAAAATATATTTATAAAAAAATAAAAAATTTTAAAATTAAGAAAAATATTTTCATAAAAATTTAAAACTAAAAAATAATTTCCGAATTAAAAAAAAGCAATTTTCATATATCAAAATTAATAAAAATAACTGTCATATATTAGAAATTAATTTTCATATATCAAAAGTTGAAAAAAATAATTTTCATATATAAAAATTTAAAAAAAAACAAGTTTCATATATCAAAATTAATAAAAATAACTTTTATATATTAGAAATTAATTTTCATATATCAAAAATTTTAAAAAATAACTTTCATATATAAAAATTTTAAAAAAAACAAGTTTCATATATCAAAATTGAAAGAAAATAACTGTCATATATTAGAAATTAATTTTCATATATCAAAAGTTGAAAAAAATAATTTTCATATATAAAAATTTAGAAAAAAACAAGGTTCATATATGAGAATTTTAAAAATATTTTTCGTCTGAGGAATTACAGTAATTCGGAAGCATGAAAAAAGATGAATGAAAAACAATTTTAATGACATTTAAAAATTCAAAACAATTATGACTTTCTTTGAGACTAATTAGAGGTCCCAAAACGAATTCGCAATTTTATAAAAACAATTTTTAATTTCTTCGATCCGGAAGAATTTTAAACTGACATAAACCTGTCAATTTCGACAGTTATATGACAGTTGCTCCTTTGTGACATCCGATCCCTTATTTCGTAAAATTGGTTTTTTCGTTTTAAGACCATTTTTGGTATCTGGATTAATCTAGGATAATCATTCGAAAATTTACTTTTAAAATTTCGAAATTAATAGAAATCGAAGCAGATAATTTCAGGGACAAATTGCCTCAGGGGATACGGTATTTTAAAACTTTTTTGGTTTTAAAACTAATTTTTTAAAATCTGGATTAATTTAAAAAAGAATTATTTAAAACATTTCGAAATTAATAGAAATCGAAGCAGATAATTTCAGGGACGAATTGCCTCAGGGGATATGGCATTTTAAAACTTTTTTCGTTTTAAAATTGGTTTTTTAAAATCTGGATTAATTTTAAAAAAATATTTATTTAAAAAATTTCGAAATTATTATGAACAGAAGGAAATGAATGTTCCAGGTGACGAATTGCCTCAGGGGATATGGCATTTTAAAACTTTTTTCGTTTTAAAATTAATTTTTTAAAATCTGGATTAATTTAAAAAAGAATTATTTTAAAAATTTCGAAATTAATAGAAATCGAAAGAAGCAGATAATTTCAGGGACAAATTGCCTCAGGGGATATGGCATTTTAAAACTTTTTTCGTTTCAAAATTGGTTTTTTAAAATCTGGATTAATTTAAAAAAGAATTATTTTAAAAATTTCGAAATTAATAGAAATCGAAAAGGACAAATATCCTGAAGGAGGAGTTGCCTCAGGGGATACTATATTTTATAAACTTTTTTTGTTTTAAAATTAGTTTTTTAAAATCTGGATTAATCTAGGATAGTGATCATAAAAATTTTTGAAAATTTCGAAATTAATAGAAATCGAAAAGGACAAATATCCTGAAAGAGGAGTTGCCTCAGGGGATACGGTATTTTTTATTTTCTTAGAATTATATTTTTAGTTTCTAAAATGTCAATCAACCAAAAACTCCGATTTTTAAAAACATTTCGAAATAGACATGGGTTAGAAGAGGATCAAATATCTTACAGCTTGTTTTTATCTTTTTAGAGTGGTCTTTGAGATCCCTTAAATGGCAATTAAGTAACTAAAAAAACTTATTTAAAAAAATAAAAAAATAAAATTAACATCAATCAAGTGATAAAATGACTCAGAAAGAGCTTTTTTAAAAATTATGTTTTAAAATTAATTTTTAAAATCACAATTAACACTGATCAGAGGACCAAATGCCCTCAGGGAGGAATTTAAAAAGTTTTATTTTAAAATTTATTTTTTTTTAGATTAATAGTTTTTATTCCAAAAATAATAGTTAAGTAATTTAAGAAAAAATAAAATTAATATTAATCAAGTTAAATGCCCTCAGGGAGGAACTTAGACAATTTTGTTTTAAAATTTATTTTTATAAATTGATAGTTTTTGTTCCGAAAATAATAGTTAGATAATTTAAGAAAAAAATTAACATTGATCAGAGAGCCAAATGCCCTCAGGGAGGAACTGTCACAAAAAACCAACTGTCATACAACTTTTTCGACGCGAAACAATAATTTCCTCCAAAAATCTCAAATTTGACAGTTCACCGACGGAGGGGGTTCTTGATCAATGAGGTGTTTGTCTATTGTTCAAGACCTGAATTCTGAGTTTATTCAACGAACGTGGCTGTTTCCAGAATTCAAGTTAGTCTACTCAGCGAGTTTCTCAAATATTGTTCTTCCGGGACTTTTTTATTTTTCCTTTGCAGATAGAATTGCGCACCCCCGCCAGGATGAAGCTAGTCAAGAACTCGAAGACAAACAAATGACGATGTTGTGGAACACAAAGCCAACTCTCCCTGCGAATCTTCCTGAGGACTATGATAAACTTTCTCGTTCTCGTGTGGGAGTAGAACTAGTGCGGTAAAAAAAAAAAAAAGATTCAACACATAGAATTAATCTCGTGACGAAAGTTTCGAAGATTACAGAAATAGATCTCCCACCACGAAAATCTTCAAAAATTTTGATAAACTTTCTCGTTCTTGTGTGAGATTAAAATTAAATATAGTAATAAAAACAAAAATTGACTATCAAGTATAGAATTAATCTCGTGACGAAAGTTTCGAAGATTACAGAAGTAGATCTCCCACCACGAAAATCTCCAAAATTTTGATAAACTTTCTCGTTCTTGTGTGAGATTAAAATTAAATATAGTATAATAAAAACAAAATTGACTATCAAGTATAGAATTAGTCTCGTGACGAAAGTTTCGAGATTATAGAAGTAGATCTCCCACCACGAAAATCTTCAAAAAATTTGATAAACTTTCTCGTTTTCGAGTGGAGGTAAAATTAAATATAGTAAAAAACAAAAATTGACTATCAAGTATAGAATTAGTCTCGTGACGAAAGTTTCGAAGATTACAGAAGTAGATCTCCCACACGAAAATCTCCAAAAATTTTGATAAACTTTCTCGTTCTCGAGTGGGAGTAAAATTAAATATAGTATAAAAAACAAAAATTGACTATCAAGTATAGAATTAGTCTCGTGACGAAAGTTTCGAAGATTATAGAAGTAGATTCTCCACCACGAAAATCTTCAAAAATTTTGATAAACTTTCTCGTTTTCAGTGGGAGAAAATTAAATATAGTAAAAAACAAAAATTGACTATCAAGTATAGAATTAGTCTCGTGACGAAAGTTTCGAAGATTATAGAAGTAGATCTCCCACCACGAAAATCTCCAAAAATTTTGATAAACTTTCTCGTTCTCGAGTGGGAGTAAAATTAAATATAGTAAAAAACAAAAATTGACTATCAAGTATAGAATTAGTCTCGTGACGAAAGTTTCGAAGATTATAGAAGTAGATCTCCCACTACGAAAATCTTCAAAAATTTTGATAAACTTTCTCATTCTTGTGTGGAAGTAAAATTAAATATAGTAAAAAACAAAAATTGACTATCAAGTATAGAGTTAATCTCACCACGAAAATTTTCGAAAACTATGGAAGCAAATTTCCTACCACGAAAATTTCTGAAAACTAAATTAAATTTTCTCGTTTTTGCGTAGGAGTAAAATTAAGTATAAAAAAACAAAAACTGACTATCAAGTACAAAGTTGGTCTCGTGACGAAAGTTTTTAAAAAATTATAAAAGTACATTTCTCACCGCGAAAATCCCTAAGGATTATGATAAGCTTTTAGTTCTCAGATAACTGTGGCAAAAATAGAAAAAGATGACTGTCAAAACACAAAATTGGTCTCGCTACGAAAATTTAAAAAAAACTAAAAACATTTCTCATCACGAAAATTTTTAAAAATTACAATTTTTTTAAAATAAACTTTTTATAAAAAATAAAATTGAGTTTTATAATGAAAATTTTTAAAAATTATAATTTTTCGAAATCTATTTTTTTATAAAAAATAAAATTAAAAAAAAATAAAACACATTTCTCATCACGAAAATTTTTAAAAATTACAATTTTTTGAAATAAACTTTTTATAAAAAATAAAACTGATTTTTATAATGAAAATTTTTAAAAATTACAATTTTTCGAAATAAATTTTCTTTTAAAATTAAATAAAAAAAATAAAACTGATTTTTATAATGAAAATTTTTAAAAATTATAATTTTTTCGAAATCTATTTTTTATAAAAAATAAAATTAAAAAAATAAAACTGATTTTTATAACGAAAATTTTTAAAAGTTACAATTTTTTTAAAATAAACTTTTTATAAAAAATAAAACTGATTTTTATAATGAAAATTTTTAAAAATTACAATTTTTTTAAAATAAACTTTTTATAAAAAATTAAACTGATTTTTATAATGAAAATTTTTAAAAATTACAATTTTTCGAAATAAATTTTCTTTTAAAATTAAATAAAAAAAATAAAACTGATTTTTATAACGAAAATTTTTTAAAATTACGAAATTTCTCACCGCGAAAATCCCTGAAGATTTTGAAATTTCACTTTTTAATGACGCAATAATAAAAAACAAAAATATGACTATTACAGTACTCTAAGTGAAATTTATGAAAGTAAATTTCTCAGAGCGAAAATCCCTGAGGATTTCGAAATTCCGTTTTTTACAGAAAGAGTAGGATTGACCTCGGTAATAATAAATAAAAAAATTATTATTATTTTACTTGGAATGAAGTCTCATCACGAAAATTCCAAAAATCTACAAAAATTAATTTTCTACAGTATGACTATTAAATTGTAAAATAAAAACTTTAAAAAGTTCTCTCACCACGAAAATTCCAAAAATCTACAAAAATTAATTTTTTACAGTATGACTGAAAAATTACAAAATAAAAAATTCTAAAAACTTCTCCCACCACGAAAATTCCAAAAATCTACAAAAATCAATTTTTTACAGTATGACTATTAAATTACAAAGTAGTAAAAATTCTAAAAAGTTCTCTCACCACGAAAATTCCAAAAAACTACAAAAATTAATCTTCTACAGTATAACTGAGAAATTGTGAAATGATGGGAAATCTAAAAATAACTTCATCATACCTAGAATCGGCTTCCGTAGTTAAAATTTCAAAAGATTGTAAAAGTCTTTTTTTACAGTATAAATAGAAATTTGTCATGACATAAAAAAATAAAAATAACTATTAGGCCAAAAACAATTAAATGTTGCTAAGAAAATCTTCAATAATCGCTCATCCATCTGACGGTATTTTTAAAGTTTTTGCAAAAACAGGAAATGATGACTACAGTAACGTCAATTAAATGTTATTCAAAATTGTCGAGTTTTCAAAATTTCAAATCGGAAATCAAAAAATTGGAATTAATTTCAAATTACTTCAACAATCGAAAATTTAATAAATTTCGAAATAATCCGAATTCAAAAATATGTAACTTTAAAAAAATTGGAATTAATTTCGAATTACTTAAAAAATCGAAAATTTAGTAAATTTCGAAATAATTAGAATTCAAAAATATGTAATTTTAAAAAAATTTAAACTAATTTCGAATTATTTCAAAAATCGAAAATTTAATAAATTTCGAAATAATTCAAATTCAAAAATCGAAAATTTCAAAATCAAACCAAAATAGTTCGAATCAAAAATTTAGTAAATTTCAAAATAATTCAAATTCAAAAATATGTAACTTTAAAAAAATTAAAATTAATTTCGAATTAATTCAAATTTAAAAATCGAAACTTCCGAAAATATACAAAAATTACAATAAAATATTTTTACAAGTACAGCCGAAGAAAAACAAAAAAAAATAATAACTACAGTAAAAAAATTAATTTTTCGTCACAAAAATCTTTGAAAATATTTTTTACGAATAAGAATGAAAAAAACAAAAAAGCAATTATTGAAAAAAAAACGTACTTGACTTCCACCATGACAACTTTGAAAATATTTTTTAAATGTTAAATTAAAAAAATAAAAAAGTAATTATGGTATTAAATGGAATTCAATCACGGAAATTTTTTAAATTTTGAAAACAAGTTTTTATAAAAATAAAAGTAAAAAAGTAATTTTTATTTTAAAAAAATAATTTTCTGTCACGAAAATTTTTAATAAATAAAATTTTTTTTCATAAATCTGAACAGACTTTTAAAAAAAAATGAATTTCATAAAGATAATGAAATTAATTCTCACAACGAAAGTTACTAAAAAGAAAGGAAATCTACTCTCATAATAAAAGTCCTTAAAAAGCAAAATATAATCTCACAACGAAAATTTAAAAAAAAATACAATCTACTCTCATAACGAAAATTTCTAAGAAAAAATAAAATCTACTCTCACAACGAAAATTTAAAAAAAAATAAAATCTACTCTCAAAGCGAAAATTTAAAAAAAAATAAAATTCACTCTCACAGCGAAAATTTAAAAAAAATAAAATATAATCTCACAACGAAAATTTCTAAGAAAAAATAAAATCTACTCTCACAGCGAAAATTTAAAAAAAAATAAAATCTACTCTCACAGCGAAAATTTCTAAGAAAAAAAGAAGACCGATTCTTGCAGAGAAAGTTCCTAAACGGAAAAAAATCTACTCTCGCCACAAAATAATCTAAAAATCCACTTTCACAACTATATCAATTTTCCTCTTCTACCGTAATTCCTTGAAAAATCAAAAATATGAATTACTTTTTTTCAAATTCAAAGTTCACATCACACAAAAAAAGTAATTTTTGACACAGTAACAAATGCGAAATATTCATTAAAAAATAATGATTTTGTTACATTTCGCAAATTTTTATAAAAAAAACAGTTACTTTTTTTTGTGTGATGAGGCTTCTTTATTTATTGCAATTTCCTAAAATATATATGTTTGATTGTGCACGATCAATTTGAGTGGAAGTTTGTATAACTTTGGTCCCGAAGCGAAATACCCTGAGGATCAACGAAATTTGTACGATTGTCTTTTGGCGGGAATTTTAAAATTGCGCAATAATTTTTGTAGAGTTGTGATTTATCTCGTGCCTTTGACCCCAATAAAGTTATTTCCACATATTTGTGTCTACATGCGGATCCGGATTCCCCAGCGACGATCCAACAATATAAGATAATTTTTGTTACTATTTATAAAGTATATTTGTTTTAAGATATTCCTAGTGAAAACCTCTACAGATTCGAGTGGAAAAAACTAGGTTATTTCTTAACTTACTGTAAACAATGAAAGGTGGTAGTTCTTCAAGAAACGGAATTTTTTACATCGTTTTTCATCTTTTTTAATTCGGTTAAAAATAGAAAAAATAAGTGTTTTTACATAGCAGTAAACATCTAGTGTTTGATAGTGTGGTTAATGCGCATGACTGTAAAGTTACAAAATTTAGATTGGATTCTTGATTAAAAATTTAAAGACAAATTTTGAATTAAATCAGTTTGTTGGAATTGGGTAATTCTTCTTATTTTTTGTGGCGCAGTGGTTAGTGCGCGTGACTGTAAAAGCCACGAAACTCAAGTTCGATTTCAAGTCGGAAATTCAAAGAACCGATTTCGCAAAAAAATCTACAGCTCAGACCAACTTTGAAGCCAAATTCACACGACAAATCGGTCGGTAAAAGGAAATTCTGTCAAAAACAGGTATCTACGATTTGAAACATTGGATTTAAAAATTTAGTTAATTTAGGCTTTTTTGTACCGTACAAAAGATGGACATTATACAATACAGTGAAACACAAGAAAGACAATAGTAATGCATATCTCTGGCGGATAAAAACAACAAAATTGCCCCAGGCAAAATTATAAATAAGAAAAAAGTGATTTCATAATATGCCTATTCATAGTTACCTGACTAAAATGAAATTTGCACCGACTTGTTTCATTCACTAAAATCGTAAAATTTGCACTAATAAAAACAAAAATGACGAAAATTGAAAAAATTACAATGATGTGGATTTTTTTAACTTTCCATTTAAGACCTAAAGTTGCAAAATTTAGAATTTATGGTTTTCTGAAGTTTTCATACTATTTTAAATATTTAAATATTTAAAAAAAAATTTAGAAAATTTGTCTCAAAGGAAATTTCAAAAATCTTCCACTCGGGACCTAAAAACACAAATTTTTCAATTTATATGGTTTTTCAAAATTCTAAAATTAAATTATTTTTAAAATTTCTAAAATTCAAAAAAATTCAGAAATTTCTAAAATTCAAAAAATTCAGAAATTTCTAAAATTCAAAAAAATTACTTTAATATGAATTTCGAAAATTTTTTATTTAAAACTGAAAATTGTGAAAATTTAAATTTGAAAAATTTTAAGGAATTTTTTAGTTAAGACCAAAAGTTATGAAAATTGGTATTTACGCGGTTCTGGACAACTTTAAAAACATCCGCCAAATTTCGAAATTATATTATTTTAAAAAGAAAAAATATTTGTTGCAAAAATTTCGGAAAAAATGTTTTCAGGCAAAATTTTAGTAACTTCCTGCTGAGACAAAAAATTGAAATTTAATATTTACGTGGATCGAGAAAATTACGAAATCATTTAGCGACTTCCGGGGGATTTTGGGATTTAATAAAATACAGTAAGATGAGATGTTCTTAGAAGGGTACTGTGATTGAAAAAAATAAAGATGTTCTTGGAAGAGTACTGTAATCAAAAAAATCAAGATGTTCTTAGAAGGGTACTGTAATTGAAAAGAATAAAGATGTTCTTAGAAGGGTACTGTAACTAAAAATAAAATCACAATATTTTTAGAAGAGTACTGTAATTGAAAAAATAAAAATGTTTTTAGAGAGGTACTGTAATTGGAAACGAAACTACTGTATTTAAAAATAAAGTTTAAAACTTCTTAGAAGGGTACTGTAATTGGAAAAATAAAGATGTTTTTAGAAGGGGTACTGTAATTGAAAAGAATAAAGATGTTCTTAGAAGGGTACTGTAATTGAAAAAAATAAAGATGTTTTTAGAAGAGTACTGTAATCAAAAAAATCAAGATGTTCTTAAAAGAGTACTGTAGCTAAAAATAAAATCACAATATTTTTAAAAGAGTACTGTAATCAAAAAAATTACTGTAACTAAAACTAATTTAATAAATTTCCCATTACATTAATGTATTTAAAAATGAATAGAATTCTAATTATAAGTTTTTTATTTAAAAATTCACCAAAATCAATTATATAAAATTAAAATTTAAAATTTAAAAATAATTTTCTGACAATTTCCCAAATTTTGCCAAAACTTAAAAAATTCAAAAATCAAACATTCCACCTTCTCATGGACTTACAGTATTTTCAGTTGTTTTGATAAATAATTAAATATTAAAAAAATAGAATTTTTTCATAAAAATTTTCTTAATTTTGTTTTTTTTAATTTTAATTTTTTTATAATTTTTAAATTTCTTAATTTTTTTGATTTTTTTTGGAAATTTTAATTTTTTAAAATTTTAAAATTAAAAAAATTTTTTTGTTTTTTTTTGAAAATTTTAAAATTTTATTTTTTTAAAATTCTTTTATAATTTTTAAATTTTATTTTTTAAAACTTTTTTATAATTTTTAAATTTTATTTTTTTCTTCGGAAATTTTAATTTTTTTGTTTTTCTTTAAAAATTTTAATTTTTTTTGTTTTTTTGAAAAAAACTGACCGAAAACAAGAACCCAAAAAAGCCAAAATTCTCCGGGGTCCTTTCATGATGCCATTGGTGGTAAAAATGACGAAATTTTTTCAGGTAATTTTCGTTAGAGTAGTCAAAAACATAAAGGTCAAAAAAAAATAATAAAATTTATCTGGCCTTAGGCGTTTTTTCAAAGACAGGTCGAATAATCCATTTTTCGAAATTAATCAAGCATGAAAAACGGACTTTCACAATTTTCGGACTCAAAAATTGGGAGATGCTTGATCTTTTTTTTTTGAAAAAACTTCCTTTTTTATTTCCTTATTGTGTGTTATGAAAAATTTCGTTTTTTTTTTGAATAAAATTAGAAACATGAGAAAAATATTTTTCTAAAAATAAACATCGTTGTGAAAGTTTCTCGACGGGAAATTTTGGAACATATTAGAATTTAAAAAATTTCGAAAATTTCAGAATTTAAAAATTATAAAAATTTTAGAATTTAAAAATTTTGAAAATTTCAGAATTTAAAATTTATAAAATTTTAGAATTTTAAAAATTTCAAAAATTTCAAAATTTAAAAATTATTTTAAAAATTTCAAAAATTTTAGAATTTTAAAATTTCGAAAAATTTTAAATTTATTTATTGCATTGTACAGTAATTTTTGAAATTTCAGAAGTCTTCAGAATATTTAAAAATTTAGAAAAATTTAAAATTTCGAAGGTTTTTAGAATTTTAAAAATTTTAAAAATTCAAAAAATTTCGAAATTTTAAAAATAATTTTGGAAATTTCATAATAATTGAGAATTTTTTGAGGATTCTGAGGATTTCTTCTGGTTTTTAATGTTCAACAGTCCAAATGACAGATGATTTTGGCAGTTCTGAAAATCGGATTTCCTCGAGAGAGCGTTCCATGAATAGGCTCAATTAAGACATTTGGAAATTTCGCAACACTTCCTGGATTTTCTGTCAAAATTAAAAACAAGGAAATTCAAAAAATTCCTATTTTAGCCTATTTGAAAAATTTAATAATTATGTGTAATTTTCAAAAATTTAATAATTTCAAATTTTCGGTCTTAAATGGAAAATTCGAAAATTTCGCTTCGAGACAATTTTCAAAGTTTTAAAATAAAAATTTTTGTTTTTGATATTAACACAATTTTGGAGTTTTTTAAAATAAAGTAAAAGTTAAATTTTAGGATTTTTGGTCTTGATTGGAAAATTCTGAAAATTCATTTCAAAAAAATTTTAAAATTATTTTAAAAAATTTGAAATTTAAGTAAAAAAGTAATTTTAGAATTCTGCAAAAATTAAATTTTAGGATTTTTGGTTTTGATTGGAAAATCCGAAAATTTTTAAATTTTCAATCACATGACTTATCTCGTGAATCGTCATCCAGAAATCCAAAAAGAACAGTTTTGTTTTATTCAAAAATGCCACGTTCCGGACGAAAAATAAATCAAATTCAACTCAAAAACGACAGTTACAAAAAAGTTTAACTTTTGGGAATTATGTTTTTGGACTCGGATGTGAAAAATGACATCAATTTTTTTAAAATTTTCAAGTAAACCGTCAATCATCCAAGTTTGCAAAATGTTACTAAGAATTAAAAAAAATAAAAATATTTTAAAAATCTAGAAATTTTAAATTTTAAAAATTCCAAAATCCTAAAATTTTAAAGAATTTAAAAAATTAAAAATTTTTAAAATCTAAAATTCAGAAAATTCCAAAAATCTAAACATTCTTAAAATTCTAAAATTTTAAAAAATGTAAAAAATTCTAAAATCTTTAAAATTCTAAAAACGTAAAAAATCGAAAATTTCTAAAAATGTAAAAAATTCTAAAAATTCTAAAAATGTAAAAAATTAAAAATCTTTAAAATTCTAAAAATGTAAAAAATCTTTAAAATTCTAAAAATGTAAAAAATTAAAATTAAAATAAATAAAAATAAATAAAACAAATGATTGAAGGTAGTTATTATGGAAATGAAAGCAAAAATTAGTTCCGAAAAAAATGTAAATTGAAAATTCTTCACGTAAAAAATCCTAATCTTTTTTTGCAAAGTAAATCTTTTAAAAATATAAATGTCAGAAGATTAAGCCAAAGTTTATCCTTCCATCGGCCTTCAAAAAAAATTTGACATATAGTGGTTTTTAAAAAAAATCAAAGGTGCAAAATAAATCCACAATTGAAAAATAAATCAAACGTCATTTGTGACGAAATTAATTTTTCAAGTTTTGTAAGAAAATAAATAAAAATTATTTATTAGATAAAAAGTGGTCCTGACAAGAATGATTTTAATTTTATTTTTTATTATTAAATTAAATAATGATTTTAGGAAGAATTATAAAATATATTTATGTTTAAAAAATGTAAATTACTTATTAGATAAAAAGTGGTCCCGACAAGAAAGATTTTAGAAAGAATTATAAAATATATTTATTTTTAAAAAATATAAATTACTTCTTAGATAAAAAATGGTCCTGACAAGAATGATTTTAGGAAGAATTATAAAATATATTTATTTTTAAAAAATATAAATTACTTCTTAGATAAAAAGTGGTCCCGACAAGAATGATTTTAGTTTTATTTTTTATTGTTAAGTTAAATAATGATTTTAGGAATAATTATGAAATATATTTATGTTTAAAAAATATAAATTACTTATTAGATAAAAAGTGGTCCCGAAAAGAATGATTTTAATTTTATCTTTTATTGTTAAATTAAATAATGATTTTAGGAAGAATTATGAAATATATTTGTTTAAAAAATATAAATTATTAGATAAAAAGCGGTCCCGAAAAGAATGATTTTAATTTTATTTTTTTTTATTAACTAGGTTATTTTTTTTTGAAAAAGTATTAACAAATTTTATAAAAAACAAATATTTTTCGTGTTGAGACTAATGTTTGAAATTTTTCAAAAATAAAAATTGAAATAGCAAAAAAATAGACATTGGTCTTAGCACGAATGATGTTTGATTTGCTCTTTGAATATTAACTAGGTTATTTGTCTTTGAAAAAATATTAATCAAATTGATAGTCAAAAAATAAACATCATTCATGTTGAGACCAATGTCTCTAAAGGACAAAGATTGAAACAACAAGTAAAAGAAGTAGACATTGGTCCCGACACGAATGATGTTTAATTATTTTTGATCATCAAGTTATTTTTTTTGAAAAAGTACTAACGAATTTTATAAAAAATGAATATTTTTCGTGTTGAGATTAATGTTTAAAATTTTTTCCAAAAATAAGAATTAAAATATAAAAAAATAGACATTGGTACCGACACGAATGATGTTTAATTATTTTTGATCATTAAATTGTTTTTCTTTGAAAAAGTACTAACGAATTTTATAAAAAATTAATATTTTTCGTGTTGAGATTAATGTTTGAAATTTTTCAAAAATAAAAATTGAAATATCAAAAAAAAAATAGACATTGATCCCGACACGAATGATGTTTGATTATTTCGTAATCATCAATTTATTTTTTTTTTGAAAAAAAGTACTAACGAATTTTATAAAAAATGAATATTTTTCGTGTCGAGATTAATGTTTAAAATTTTTTCAAAAAATAAAGATTAAAAAACCAATGAGTAAATAAACTTTGGTCTCGTTAAAATACTTGATTCATACCTTCGCCATGAGATTAATTAGTCATTTTACGAAAAAATTTAAACAAAATCATTCAAAAAATTAAATATTATTCGTGACGGAACCAATGTCGGAAATTTAAAAAAAAAACAAAAATAAACATTGGTCTTGGCACGAAAAAAGTTTGATTTTTATTTTTTTGAAAAAGTATTAAATTTGAAATAAAAAAAATGAACATCTATCACAAAAAAATAATTTTTTTAATTATTAATAAACTTAATTTTTTTTAATTATTTTAAATATCGTTATTTTAGGACCAAAATAGAAAAATTATATTTTTTTAAAAATGATTAATAATTTTTAAAATTTATCAAAAATAATTTTTTTGAAGATCAAAGTAGAAAATTTCACTTTTTTTAAAAATAATTAATAAACTTAATTTTTTTAAATTTATCAGAAATAATTTTTTTGAAGATCAAAGTAGAAAAATTTTATTTTTTTTTAAAATAATTAATAAACTTAATTTTTAAAATATTTTAAATATCATTCTTGTCAGTATTTTGTAGTTTTTTTGGTTTTTATTGTCTGAATAAATGTTTAAAATTACATGTTTTTGATCCTCAGAAAAATTATTAATAATTTCTAAAAAAAATAAAATTTTTCTACTTTGATTTTCAAAAAAATTATGTTTAATAAATTTTAAAAAAATTAAGTTTATTAATCATTTTTAAAAAAAATAAAATTTTTCTACTTTGATCTTCAAAAAAATGATATCTGGTAAATTTTAAAAAATTAAGTTTATTAATCATTTTAAAAAAAAATAAAATTTTTCTACTTTGATTTTCAAAAAAATTATGTTTAATAAATTAAAAAAAAATTATTAATGATATTTGCAAAAAATAAAATCCTTCTATTTCGGTCCTGAAAAAAACGATATTCAAAGTCCTCAAAAAAAGTAAATCTCGTTGATGATCTTTGAAAAAAAAACTTTCTCTACTTTGGTCCTGACAAGAATGATGTTCGATAAATTAAAAAAGCTTTATTAATGATATTTGAAAAAAATTTTTTTACTTTGGTTATGAAAAAAATATTTAAAATATTTAAAAAACTTTATTAATGGTCTTTGAAAAAAATAAAATAATTTTTATTTTGAAAAAAAATATTTAAAAAAGTTTATTAATGATTTTTAAAGAAAATTATTTTTATTTCAGTCTTGAAAAAATTGTATTTGGTAAATTTTAATCGAAATTTCGGATTTTCTAAATAAAAAATTAATTTTCAATTTTTAAAAAAAGTTTAATTTTTAATTTTTTAAAAAAATTAATTTTAATTTAAAAAAAAAGTTTAATTTTTAATTTTTTAAAAAAGTTTAATTTTAATTTTTAAATAAAGTTTAATTTTATTTTTTAAATAAAATAAAGTTTTTAATTTAAAAAAAAATTTATTTTTAATTTTTAAAAAAAGTTTAATTTTAATTTTTTAAATAAAAACTTAATTTTTAGTTTTTTAAGTAATTTTAAAAAACTTACAATTTTATTAATGATTTTTTTGTTTTCAATGTGATTGAGGCAGAATCCATTGAGAGACATTCCATTTTAATAAAAATCCAAAAATATTTCGAATAACCAAAAATGACAGATTAATTTTTTTTTACAAAAAGGATTTTCGAGCACTTCCAAAAAGTGTTTTTTCTTCAAGAAGTCAGTAGATTAGGTAAATTAAATCCACCTAAGACCAAAGAATCCACTCTGATGACGAAATACAAAATTAATCCTATCTTCCCTGTCTGCCAAATAAGTCGTTTTCAATCCAGAAGTTACAGTATGACAATCAGTCTTATGTAGTACAGTAAAAGTAAATTTTCAAAAGTATTTTAATTTAAAAATAAATTTTCAAAAGTATTTTAATTTAAAAATGAATTTTCGAAAATATTTTAATTTAAAAGTAAATTTTCAAAAATATTTTAATTTAAAAAGTAAATTTTCGAAAATATTTTAATTTAAAAATGAATTTTCAAAAATATTTTAATTTAAAGAATCAATTTTCGAAAATATTTTAATTTAAAAAATAAATTATATAATGAAAATAAAAACTTTAAAAATGTTTAAACTTCGAAAATGAATTTTTAATAAAAATTAAACTTCAAAAATTAATTTAAAAATAAATTTTCAAAAATGTTTAAATTTCAAAAATAGATTTTTAATAAAAGTAATTTTTAAAAATACCTTAAAAATTTTTAAAATAAAAATAAATTTAAAATATTTTCAAAAATTTATTTTTAAATAAAAATAATTTTAAAAAAACTAATAGTTGAATAAAAATAAATTTCAAAAATACTCCAACTTTACAGAACTGTAAAAGTTTAAATTTTCTGACATGGCCTTTTTGGAGTCCGGAATTGTTAAATATCCGTGGAATTTTTAATTATTAATTTTAAATACTATTTTTTAAAAACATTGATTTTATTTTTTAATGACCTTTGACATGATCGAATTATTAAAAATTAATTTTACAAAATTGTCCCGATGAAAATTTTTGAATTTTTAGAAAATTTTAAATTTTTTATTTTTTTTTAAATATTAGGAAATTCGAAGAATTGCTACAGTATCCTAGAGGGAATTTATAAAATTCTGAAACTCTGCAAAAACAAAATTCTCGAAAGTTTAAAAAAATTCATAATTTTCTATTATATTTTAAAAAAAACTAGAAATTTTAAAAAATTCATAATTTTCTATTATATTTCAAAAACTTTAATAAAATTCTGAAACCTTGCAAAAACAAAATTATCAAACATTAAAAAAATTTTAAAAAATTCATAATTTTCTATTATATTCCAAAAAAACTAGAAATTTTATAAAATTCTAAAACTTCCAAAAACATAAAATTCTAAAAAGATTAATAATCTCCAATTATATTTCAAAAATTTTATAAAATTCTTAAAAAATTTCATAATTTCTAACTTAATTCCAAAAACTATAAAATTCCAAAACTTTTCAAAAACATAAAATTTTAGAAAATTCTAAAAAGTTTAATAAATTTTAATTATATTTTTAAAATTTCTGAAATTTCATAATTGTACTAAATTCAGGAAAATTTAGTTTTTTTCAACAATAAATAAAAAATGCAAAATTTTAAACGTCAAAATTAAAAATAAATTTATTGAAAAAAAAGAGAAAATTAATTCTAAATATTTCGGAAGCCGGACTTGGAGACTGCAGATGCTTAAAAATTTTCCGAATGAATAAAAATAAACAATTTTACAGTTCATTAACATTAGAAAAGTACAAAAACGAAAATTAAAAAATATCTTTAATTTAGAAAATTTATTTTAATTTTTTAAAATTTATTTTAATTTAAAAAATTTATTTTAATTTTAAAAAATTTATTTTAATTTTAAAAAATTTATTTTTATCTTTATGGATTTTTTAAAAAGTTTTAGAATATAAATTTTAGAAATTTTAAGAGATTTTGAAAATTTTTTACCGGATTCGAGAATGTTCTAGAAGGTTTTTGAAAATTTTAAAAATCTCTATCAATGCTCTAAAAGACTAGAATTTTCAAAGAAATTTTCAAACATATTTAAATATCTTCTTAAATTTCAAAAAACTTCAGAATTTTCCAGTAAATTTTTAAACATTTTTAAATACCTTCTTAGATTTAAAAAAAATTCAAAATTTTCCAGTAAATTTCTAAAATTCTTAAAAATTTTTTCTTATGCTCTAAAAGACTAGAATTTTGAAAGAAATCAAAAAATTTTTGAAATATTTTATTAAATTTCAAAAAATTTTAGAATCTTATATATTCCAAAAATATCCAGAACCAATAAATTTTCAGAATTCTCAGAACCTTCCGACATATTTTTAAAACATCTACGAAATTCTAATTTTGTTTTTATAAAAAATTAAAAAATATAAAAATATAAAAAAATTAAAAAATTAAAAAATTAAAAAATTAAAAATATAAAAAAATTAAAAAATTAAAAAATTAAAAATTAAAAATTAAAAATTAAAAATATAAAAATATAAAAATAAAACTTACGATTCAGTAGATTCGTCGGCGAATCGGGACAAAGGTCTCGAAAGAGTTCCGAAAATTTTTTCATGAAGTTGGGGTTCTCTGATGGGTGGCATACTGTATCTGAATTAAGAACAATAAATATATTTTAAAATAAAAATAAACATACATATGAAGATCGAAAAATCAAGCAGAAAGCGGCTTTCGGAAGAAAATGGATCGAAGCAATCAGAGCAAATTCGGTCGTCCGTTATCTAGAAAACTGCCATAAGTAAAATTTAAAAAAATCAATTAAATCGAATAATATCACGAGACAAGAATGTTTTTAAAAATTACTGTAAATTTAAATTTTCTACAGTAATGGAGAATAAAAAAGATAATTTTTAAAATTGAACAACTCTTATGACGAATTTTTTTAAAAATTACCATAAATTTGAATTTTTTACAGTAATGGAGAACAAAAAAAATAATTTTTAAAATTGAACAACTCTTATGACGAAAGTTTTTAAAAATTACCATAAATTTGAATTTTCTACAGTAATGGAGAATAAAAAAGATAATTTTTAAAATTAAACAACTCTTATGACAAATTTTTTTAAAAATTACTGTAAATTTAAATTTTCTACAGTAATGGAGAATAAAAAAAATAATTTTTAAAATTGAACAATTCTCATGACGAATTTTTTTAAAGATTACTGTAAATTTGAATTTCCCAAATATATATGCAAATTTTCTACAGTAACAGAAATAGAAAATAATCTAAAAATTAACAACAAACTTCCTCGATGAAAGTTTTTAAAGATTACTGTAAATTTAGAATTTCCCAAATATAAATCCAAATTTTCTACGGTAACAAAAAAATTAAAAAATAATTACTCAAAGATCTCAAATAAACTCCCACCACGAAAATTCCAAAAAATCTGAATTTTTTTATTTAAGTAAAAAGCAAAAAAATTTCAAAAAAAAACGAACTAAACTCCTACGACGAAAGCTTCGAAGAACTTTGAAAATCTTGTTTTTTCGAGTGGGAGTAAAATTCCGTTCCAAAAAAAACAAAAAACCTGCAAAATCCAAAAAAACCAATTATGATCAAAATTGTCGATTTTTAAAAAGTTTAAATTTGAAATTTTAAATTAAATTAAATTTTAAATTTTTTTTAAATTCAAAAATTTCAAATTTTTTAAATTTAAATTTTTTATTTTTTTTAAAAATTAAAAATATCGAATTTTTTATTTTTTTTGAAAATTTAAATTTAATTTTTTTTATATATTATTAGAAATATTTTTGTAAAGTAAATTTGCGTAAGATTATCCAATCGATAAAGTCCTGGAAAAAAGGATAAACAATGTCAAAATCCGCGACAAGTGAAGACGCCAGAAAAATGCAGGGTTCGAGTAAGTGTAAAAAACAAAAATTAAATAAAAAAGTAAAAAAGTAAAAAACAAAAATTAAATAAAAAAGTAAAAAAGTAAAAAACAAAAATTAAATAAAAAAGTAAAAAACAAAAATTAAATAAAAAAGTAAAAAAGTAAAAGTTTACATTGAAGAATTTTGCAACTCAACAAAATCAAAAATAAATAAAAAAATAAATTTAAAAAAATTCGATTTTAAAATAATTTAATTATTTAACCAGAGTACGGTAAAATGGAAATTTTTAAAATTAAAATTCCAAAAAAAATGGAAATTTTTAGAATTATAAAATTTTTTAGGTATTTTACAATTTTCCAGAATCCGATAAAAAGTTTTGAAAATTTCATCAGAATCTCTGGAACTTAGAATATGATTCTGAAGATTTTTAGAATTTTATTTAAGATTCTAGAATTTTCGAAAATTTTATTAAAATTTTGAATTTTTTTGAATTCTGCAGAAATTTTCAAAATTTAAAGATTTTTAGAATTTTTAAAAATTTTATAAGAATTTTTCAGAATTTTTAGAATTTTTAGAATTTTTAAAAATTTTATAAGAATTTTTCAGAATTTTTCTAAATTTTGTGGAAAATTTCAGAATTTCATAGATGATTCTGAAATTTTCTAAAATTCCATAGAGTTTAGAAAATTTTTAAATTTCATGAAAGTTTCAGAATCAAAAAAAATTTTTAAAATTTTATAAGAATTTTTAAAACTTCGTAGATGATTCTGAAGTCTTCTAGAATTCCATGAAGATTCTGAAGTCTTCTAAAACTTCATGGGATTTTCAGAATCCTTCCAGAATCCAAAGACAACTGACATCTGAAACCTCGAATTCCGGAATCAAAAACTTAAAAATTCCAATTCAATTAATTTTATAAAAATCCGCATTTTTAATTTTCCCAATAGTACAATTTTTAAGAATCTTTCAAAAAATCAAAATCAAAAATGAGAACATTCAAATATAAACTTCCTTTTTTACGTTTACTTTCTTGAAGTGAAAAAAAATCGGTCCACTTGAGCAAGATTACGGAATATTTCCGCTCAAATACAGTCCGGATAATGATTGGTACATGAATTCCTCTTGTTTTACTTCCCAGAGTACCGGTCAGACTCTGTTTGTTCTTGCAAAAAGCTGTCAGCAACAGCTTCGAGTAGCTTCTGGCTACTTGAGCACTTGTGTCCACAGCTTGCGCGAGAAAAAACACGTCATAAAATCGTAAAATCATGAAATAATTAAATCACAAAACTGTAAAATTGTGAAATTCTAAAATCAAAAAATTTTAAAATCATAAAATTCTAAAATTAAAAAATCATTAAATTCTAAAATTATAAAAATCATTAAATTCTAAAATTCTAAAAATTCTAAAATCAAAAAATCATTAAATTATAAAATTCTAAAAATTATAAAAATTCTAAAATCAAAAAATCATTAAATTTTAAAATTATAAAAATTATAAAAATTATAAAATCAAAAAATCATTAAATTCTAAAATAAATATGCTTAAATTATGTTATTTATAAAATTAAAATTAAATTTTCCCATGAAATACTCTCGAAATTAATTTTAAGGATTTTTTAGAAAATTAAAAGTTTTGGTTTTAAAAATTATTTATGGATTTTGGAAGGTTCTAAAAATTGCCATAAGATTTTGAAAAATTTCAGAAATTTCATAAAAGATTTCAGAGGATTTCGAAAAAGTTAATAAAAAAATAAAATTCTTAAAAATTTGACAATTTTGAATAAAATAATAAAGTTTTTTAAATTTCAGTAAATTAAATAAGATTATAAAAGATTTCAAAGGATTTTTGAATTTTCAATAAAATAATAAAAAATTTTTAATTTTAAAATTTCCAATAAAATAATTAATTTTTTTTAATTTTAGTGTTTTGAGTAAAATCATAGAAATCTTAAAAGATTTTTTAAAAATTTATAATATAATAAAAAATTTTTAAAAAATTTCATAAACTTTAATAAAATTAAAAAATTTCTGTCAAATTTTCGAAATTTCAAAAATGTTCTGATTTTAATCATTTTCAAAATTTTCAATTAAATTTAAAAAATTCCGAAATTTTATTTTAATTAAATTTAAAAAAATCATTTTCAAAATTTAACTTTTTTAAAAATTTTTCAAAACCAATTTCGAATCAAAAATGTCGACAAAAAGTAATTTTTTTCTTTTTAGATTCAGTCCGAAGCTTCCTGAAATTCGCAAACAGAGAATTTTGGACTCGAAAACGAGACTGGCTCCAAGAAATCGGGACGGGTCAGTAACAAACAAACGGGTTTCGGAAATGTTCCGATTAAGCAGATTCTTAGAACGATCGGAATTAAAAGATCACTGACAAAGTTCATAGTCAAAAAATAGTAAACTTTCTTTCGCAATGGGATCAATATTTCGAAATAATTGATTTTTTACTTTCATTTTGTAGAAAATTTTTAAAGTTATGGTCCTGGGACGAATAATATTTGAAATATATTATAATTTTCTATTTCGTTAATAACTATTTTGAGGACAGTCAAAAAATAGTAAACTTTTTTTCGCAATGGGATCAATATTTCGAAATAATTAATTTTTTACTTTCATTTTGAAGGAAATTTTTAAAGTTGGGGTCCTACCACGAATAATATTTGAAATTTATTGTAATTTTTTATTCAGTTAATAACTATTTTGAAGACAGTTAAAAAATAATAAACTTTCTTTCGCAATGGGATCAATATTTCGAAATCGTTAATTTTTTACTTTCATTTTGAAGGAAATTTTTAAAGTTATGATCCTGGCACGAATAATATTTGAAATATATTTTAATTTTTTATTTAGTTAATAATTCTTTCTAGGATCACCGACAAAGTTCATAGTCAAAAAATAGTAAACTTTTTTTCGCAATGGGATCAATATTTCGAAATCGTTAATTTTTTACTTTCATTTTGAAGGAAATTTTTAAAGTTATGGTCCTGGGACAAATAATATTTGAAATATATTGTAATTTTCTATTTAGTTAATAATCTTTTACAGATGATGCACAAAGTTGGTCATATCTTGATTGAAAAGTCAAAATTCCGTTCGAGTTTTTAGAAAAATTTTTATTTTTTTTAAAATAATATTGAATCATTTTTCTTTATTTTCATATAAAAAATATTTTCATTATTTTATATTCATTTTCAAAATATAAAAATCAACAATTTTAATCGAAATTTAAAAAATTAATTTTTTTTTTGAAATTTTTAATTTTTTAAAAATAAAAAATTTTCGATTTTGATTTTTATTGTAAATTTTTAAATAACTTCAATTCTGTAAGATTTTCCAAAATCAAATTGAAGATTTTGAAATTTTTAAAAATTTTATGAAATTTCTGAAATTTTTCAAAATGGAATAGGAATTTTCGGAAAATTTTTGAATTTGTTAGAAACTTTTGGAATTTTCTAGAATTCCGTAAAAGTTTCTAGAATTCTATAGAATTGTCCAAAATAAAGTTGAAAATTTTGGAGTTAAAAATTATCCAAAAATTTCTAGAAATTTCAAGAATAGTATGGAATTTTATATAATATGATTAAATATTTTATAATTTTTGACAATTTTTCAGAAATTTTTAGGAATTTCAAGAATATAATAAAATTTTATATAATGCAATTACATATCTTATAATTTTCGATAATTTTTCAGAAATTTTTAGGAATTTCAAGAATATAATAAAATTTTATATAATGCAATTAAATATCCTATAATTTTTCAGAAATTTTTAGGAATTTCAAGAATATACTGGAATTTTATATAATGCAATTAAATATCTTATAATTTTCGATAATTTTTCAGAAATTTTTAGGAATTTCAAGAATATAATAAAATTTTATATAATGCAATTAAATATCCTATAATTTTTCAGAAATTTTTAGGAATTTCAAGAATAGTATGGAATTTTATATAATATGATTAAATATCTTATAATTTTCGATAATTTTTCAGAAGTTTTTAGAAATTTCAAGAATATAATAAAAATATATATGCAATTAAATATCCTATAATTTTTCAGAAATTTTTAGGAATTTCAAGAATAGTATGGAATTTTATATAATATGATTAAATATCTTATAATTTTCGATAATTTTTCAGAAGTTTTTAGAAATTTCAAGAATATAATAAAATTTCATATATGCAATTACATATCCTATAATTTTTCAAAAATTTTAAGAAATATTAAGAATAGTATGGAATTTTATATAATATGATTAAATATTTTATAATTTTTGACAATTTTCCAGGAATTTTTAGAATATTAAGAATATAATAAAATTTTATATAATGCAATTACATATCCTATAATCTTTGATAATTTCCCCAAGATTTCTAGGAATTTCGAGAATTTAATAGAATTTTACATAATTTATTCAAATATCCTACAAACTTTGATAATTTCCCAAGATTTCTAGGAATTTCAAAAATCCAGTAGAACTTTACATAATTTATTCAAATATCCTACGACTTTTAGGAGCTATAAAAATCA
This sequence comes from Halicephalobus mephisto, assembly GCA_009193035.1. Classification (NCBI taxonomy): domain Eukaryota; kingdom Metazoa; phylum Nematoda; class Chromadorea; order Rhabditida; family Panagrolaimidae; genus Halicephalobus; species Halicephalobus mephisto. Next base: position 104,850 of record SWDT01000139.1, read on the forward strand.
CAAATTTTTTCAGAATTTTATAGTTTTTTAAATATTTTATAATTTATAAAATCCTAAAATTCCCTAATTTTTCACAATTTAATAAAAAATATCATAGATATTCAAAATTCAGAATTTTTAAAATTTGTGTGAATTTAATTTTTTATAAAAAATATAATTGAATTATAAAAGTACAATTTTATGAATTTTGCTTTATTACAATTTTTAGAAAACTACGAATCCTAGTGTCCGTCTTCTTGTGATAAATAATTGATTACTGTCCGAGCCAAACAAGACCCTTTTCCTTGTTTGGACTTACCCGAAAATCCAATAAGCGTTGATCAAACAAGGAGAAATTCGAAACTACTCCACTTCCAAGGTTAAAAAGGGCCAACTCAGGACGAATACAACTTTTCCGGAAACGAGTTTTTGATGAATCATCCTGTCACGAAGACAAAGTTAACTTCCGCTCCAAAGTTCGATAACCATGACGGGATCAATGTTGTCGAATTTCTATGGCTTCAAAAATGATTGTCGTGAAATCCTGACGCGAAAATCCACAATAACTGAAAAACTTTTATATTACTAAAACACTAGAACTTTATTGTAGTAAAAAAGTGTTTTAAAAACATGAAATTAATTCCCACAGCGAAAATTTTCAAATGTACTAAAAAGTTTGTTTTTTTCAAATATAAGTAGAAATTTATACAGAAATTAAAAGCGAAATTTTTCATGGCTATAAGGATTTTGTTTCCCCCTCGTACGTCACCAACTGGAAAGATGGGTCAGATAAGTAAACAATTAATTTTAAAATTACTGTGAGTTTTTCTGATTTGTGCGAAATAGAAGTAAAATGTAAAAAAGATTTTGTTTATTCGGAATATAAGTGGAGATTCGCTACAGTAATGCAGAATAAGAGATGCTTATTATCTTGTTTGGAATATATTTTTGTCGCGAAAGTGTTTGACTATTGCTGTTGAGTCCTAAAAGATCTGTACATACAAAACGAGTTCATTAAAACGTCTCTAATGTATCGGATACATTCTTCTTCTTCTTCCTGGCGTTTATCCGGGACGGGGTCCGCTCTTTTGGTTTTGGTTCCCAGAAATCTCGGTTGCGAGCTAGGCTGGGTCGTTGTCCAACGGTTCCATGTCTCGGTGGAGAGTGTCATGCCATCGGAGTTTCGGTCGGCCTTAATGTATCGGATACATTATATTTAATATATCGATATATTATATATTATTTACCGATATCAATTTAATGTATCAGATATGTTGAATACAATGTGTTGATACATTATATAATGCACCGATATCAACTTAATGTATCAGATACATTGAATATAATATGTTGATACATTATATAATGCACCGATATCAACTTAACATATCGATACATTGAATACACTATGTCTGATACGTAAGAACCGTTTTAATATATCAGATACATTATATACAATCCGCGGATATCAACTTAATGTATCAGATATGTTGAATATAATATATCTTATACATTAGAATCGTTTCAATGTGTTGATACATTACGTATCTTGTACCCATTATTTGTGTGTGGAATGAGTTAGAAAAATAGCATTTATCATTACTGCAGAGCTATATCCTAGGCAGTACAACAGAGAATAGGAGATAAATCTCACACAGATATGGCAATTTTAAATTGTTTTACATCCCAATTGTACCGTTAGTTATTATGGATAAATAGACTTTAATATCATGTTAACTCTGATCCACAGATCCAATAGTTGCGATAACCTTAATTATTCACAAAATACAGATAGAATTTGCAGAAAAAATTACCTAAAATCAAAGTTATCTCCCATCACAAAAGTCTGATAATCGTAATAATCTTGTTTGTTTTTTTACTAAGGGATATTTTTCGCACAATGATAAGAAGTACAAATGTTGCTATCACAGTGTGTGAAATCGATTCTTATCATGAAAGCTCAAAAATCACAATTTGTTTTTTTCAATTATGGATGAAATCCCGTTTCAAAACGTTCTAAAAAATTTCAAAATAGTGATTCATATTGGGTGAAATTACATTTCCCAGATCATACCAGTCCGTTCCAAGGGTTGTAGACTTTCATTGTTTATTAAAAATCGAAGAAAATTAAACTGCTTTGTTTTCTTTTTTGATTATTTTTTTGTTCCGCTGTCGCGTTCTCCCTGTTTTTATCGATCAAAACTTTTCAGTTCGACCTTGTTTTCCCTAAAAATGAGAGGTCTGACTATTTTGATCCTCATTCTGGCCTTTACTTTCGTTCAAGCTGCTAAAAATTGTTACTCCGGCCAGAACGACAGATACACCCAGAAGCAATGTTCTGCCGGAGGGGATTCTAGCGACTACACTTGTCAAAAATTCGTTTTGCGAAGGCGGCAGATGTAAGTTTTGATTTTTAAATTTCGAAATAATTTGTAATTCTATTTCATCCTATTGTTTATCCTTCGTTATCTTCCCTGATTTCAGCTCCATTTACCCTTCGAACTTGCGCTAAAAAGAATATAGGATGTATAGCCGGACCCAGGATCTGTCAATTCAGCGGAGGACGCGGAAAATGCCAACGTTGTGATTCCGATTTCTGCAACAAATAATCCATTACTATATAGTTCAACATCAAAATTACAATTAAAGTAAAAATTGCACCTTGCACGCAACATTCGGGCAAGTCCACTAATGTGCGATACTTGTGTCCCAGACATTTGTGTCCCAATTACTTATGTTTCAATTCCGCGATTATAACTGAACAAAAAGTATTTAAAACAAAGTACTCGGACCTGGATGTTTTCAAATCCAGGATCGGAATCAAAAGTTGACCTTCAGATCCTTGGATTCTGAAGATTAAAAACAATCTTAAAACGTCGAAAATTTGTCTAAGATTATTCAAAAATTCGGAATTTATCTAAAATTATTTTTAAATTTCTATCTAAAAATATAACTCATTCAAAATAGTTTTAATTTTTTGAATGAAAGCCTTTAAAATTGGAAAATAAATATTTGGGACACAAAGTCTGGGACACAAGGTGTTGCAACACAAAGTTGACTGGTTTTACGTGATTTGAAGTTTGATCTTTAGTCTGAATTTTATTATTTACCCAACTTTTCTAAATCTTCTTTTCTGTAAAAAACTCAAAGAAAAATGAACTTTTTAATACTTAAAATTTTCTTAAATTAATCCAAATCGATATATAAAACCGATTTTTGAAACTTCGATGTTGAAAATAATTACGATTAAACAGTATTCCATAAAATCAGAGTTAATTTAAGTCTGTGAAAATACTTTAAATATAATATGAGGCTTTTGGTATTTAAATTTATTCGTTTAAATTTGATTCAAACCAAATCTTCGAAGTTTCCAAACAATC
>SWDT01000140.1:0-110947 GCA_009193035.1 Halicephalobus mephisto
ATCTAGAACAGACGCTGCTGCACAACTACTTCCACTAGTCTCTCCTCCAGAAGGCTTTCCTCCAGAAGGCTCTCCTCCACTAGTCTCTCCTCCAGAAGGCTCTCCATTGGCCCAATCTGAATAAACAACCAATTTTTTGTTATCCGTCCAAACCCAAGGTTGACAAGCAAGGTTTGTGTACACATGTGCCCCGATTCAGAAGTCATCCAAATCCAAATCTGCGGCGTTTTCTAAAGTAGGTATTAAGAAATCAGTTATTGTTGATTTTATCTTACCAGCTAAAAACGTATTTGTAAATAAAGAATCAACAACAGCTAGATGTCCGCCCAATGAGAAACATGAGCTTTCAGCGTCGGGGAAAGTTCTACGATCACTGAAGAAGTTGAAGCATACGTGATTTGGAGCTTCCAACGTTCCATCAGGACAACTCCCAACTGGATTCACTGATTCGACTACGGTAGAAGCAAACAGAGGCAATATTATTGAAATCACTCGACTCATTTTTTTCACCAACTGGTGTTTTCGTCAAATAAGAAAAATAAAATAAATTCGCTATTTACCTATTTAAAAATCATAGTCCTTCCTTAATGCATTGCTGACAAGATACGTAAAGCATTAAGAGCTCCAAAACAAAACGTCCAATTTTCATTTATAAAAATTTCTCCGGGATTTTATTTGAATTTCCAAACAAGAAATTAGAAAATTCAAAAATATTCAAAACTTTACCCATCAATATTGAAGTTAGCCAATTTCGAAACAAGATTTGAAGGATCCTCGTCTAAGAAATCCGCAAGTCCGTTGTCCAATCCGATATCCTTGGCCGCGAGATTAGCCATCTCCAAGGTAGCGTTGCATCTGAACTTCATATTGCTGAGGTTCTGCGGGGCCGTTATCCGGGTTAAAAGCCTCATGTCAACCAGATTATTGATCAGAATATCGAAACTCGGGCATTTTTTCGGATCGATGGCAAAATGATAAAGGAAGAAAGAAGTGATTCCGTGTAGTCTATCCAATGTGAAAGCTTGTGGACCGAGTTCGTGAAATTTGTTTTCAGATTTCTTCAACGTCCTCTTCGAACCTTCTCTCTCCTTGCAAAAATACCGCATATCCGTGGACGTCCTATTATAGCTGCAACAATAAGCAGAGATAAGGATGAATTTGCCATAGTAGGAAATCCGTTCCAGGAGGTCTGCTGTGGCTGTGGAAACAACCTCTTGGAAATAGATGACGTTCTCGTGGAATTGAGCGATCTTCCTCAAAGCAGAGTTGTCGATAGTGGAGTCCAGAGGGTTTATGGTGGTATTTTTGCATTTGTAAGCAACAAGAGAAACCTGAAGATTAAGTTATTCGATGTAAAGACACTGTAACTCACGAGACTGTAGAGTTTAATTGGATCACTAGTGTGTTCTTCAAAGATCGAGACACATTGCTCGGCGAAAGTTCTCGAAAAAGGAAGATTCTCTCCGCCGTGTCTGTGGGTAGCGTATCTGATCACTTCTTTGCCGAGTTTTCCTGAGTAATTTGCATAAAAACTCCGAAAAGTAATAAAACTTACTTTTCTTTAACAAATTAAAATTCATAACCATCGGCGAGATAGTTGGATTATTGAGCAACAAAGACCAAGGAACATTGGCCAAAGTAACCAGGGAAACGAGCTTGATGAATTGAGCTGATCCAAATCCTCCAAACAATTCCTGAACAACGGGATACTGCTCAAATTCATGGAGGATTTCAGAATTCCTTAAGCAGATGACGACTGGACTAGGATTAGGTCCCAGGGCATTCACAAACAGAGTCGGAAAATCGTCTGCATGTCTGATGGGCTTTGTCACGGGGGAATCAATGGCTTCCATGAAAACCTCGTACAAATCTCGTGGATCAGATCCTAGCATCCGGCAATCAGCTTCGACAACAGCAGTACTCAGCTAAAAAGGATTTTTATATGAAGTAACGAAAACAAACTCACATTTTCTTGAGCGCTTTTCAATTCGCTGACAAATTTTTCCTGATGATATTCGTTGTTACAGCAGACATGGAAGTGCTTCATCTGCGGAAAAGGAACGGAAACCATGTCGAGGACAGCGGAGATGATTGCGGATTTATCCATGGCGAAGAATTCACTCAATTTAAGACTTAAAAAACCTAGAATCACTTTCAGTGTACTTCAACAACAATTTAGACTCACTTATAATATATCCGATGTGTGAGTATTAATAAGGAATAAATATAAAAAAGTAAACTTCGATTCGATCAGAAATCAAAAAGAACACTCAAAGTCGAAAAAACAAAGTCGCGCGCTAGTTGTCAACAAAGAACCCTTCGCCAGAGATTTTGATTTTTCAAATTTTGAATTTTATTTTAAAAATTGAAAATCTATAATTAACAATAAATTGTAGAGTTTCCAGTCAAATAAACGTTTTTAAAATTTTCCTTGTTGGTGTAGATTAATAGGAAAAGGAAACTAAAGAAATGTGGTTATGTTCAGTTCTTTGAATCCAAGGGGATGTTATCAAACTCCCGAATGGAATTTAATCTTCTTCAAATTGCGATACTGTAATTAGAATCGATTTCGTAGTGTGGATTACTCAATAGCGAAAGGGATATTCTAGAAAGAGTTTTTAAGCAGTTACAAAATTAGGGCCGGGCTCGGTTTGAAATTGTAGTTTAGTGGTTAAAGAGTTAGGCTGTAAAAGTTCCGACTCGAGTTCGGTTCCCATCATGCAAGATTTATTTCGTCGGGTTCTTACGTGAATTTCGACGCGTCACAACTTGCAATAACAATGTGGGATTCATTTTCTTAGTGTGGATTGTTCCACAGTAATGGAATAAATTTCAGACAAGAATCAGGGATTTTTTCGACAAGTTATTATCGTTTGTCACTTTTGCCTAAATGCATCCCTCTTAGTTGATCCAAGTGTTCTTGAAGTTGATTTTTTGTTGCACGTCAAAAATGTTTCAACGCGGAAATTTGTTATTTTTATTTTTTAGCATAAAAAACAGAAGTATATTAACAATCTTGAACAACAAGATAAAAAAATAAATATATATTTATCTCCCTTAGAATACAGGTATTAGGATGAAATATAAGAATGGATAAAACAGAAGATCGAAAATATGCTTTATTTACTCTTTAAAGATATTTCTGTATCCATACCTGGATTTGCCTAAGCCTAAATCCAGCCTAAAAAAGCAACAGGAACTTACTATCCCCATCTTATATTTTCGATCTTATATTTGTCCTCTTTTATAATTTTTCCTCTTATATTTCCGCCGTTCATGTAGAATACAATCCAGAATCCCATTCATGCCCTACAGTATCCCCATTCTGTGATACCCAGACTATCTCTTCAGATCTTCTTTTTCTAATTTATTTCCCTGTCCCAATTAGGTTACTTATTTCTCGGATGGAAAATAATGAAATGCAAATTTTACTAGTAAATTTTAAAATTTTTTCTTAATCGCCAGATCTCGAGGAAAGTTTTTTTTTGAAGACACAAGTTGTAACCTGACCTTTCCTTTGACCAAAGTCTATTTCGTCACTTTTGGAACAATGACACTTGGATCATTTAAATTTTGAAAGAACGATTTTCTAAATTATGAAAAATATTTTAATTTAAAAAAATAAAAATTTCGAAGTTTTTAGAATTTAGTTGAAATTTATGAAATTTCAAAATTTTTTGATTTTTTAGAATTAATATGAAATTTCAAAATTTTTTGATTTTTTAAAATTAATATAAAATTTCAAAATTTTTTGATTTTCAAAAATTTAGTAAAAACTTTCGAAATTTTTTAGAATCTCTTGGGAACTTCTGAAATCCCCCATAATTTTCTTGAAATCCTCCAGAATCTAAGAAATTTTTAAAATTATTCAAATTCTCGAATTTCAGAAGTTTTTAAGATTCTGAAAATTTATGACAAAATAATTCTACAATTAAGTTTGTTTTCGATTTTTTAAAATGAAATAAGTTTTTTCAACGAATGCATACGTCACTTCACAACTTGGCTCTTTACCAAAATCTCAATTTCTGATCTCCAATATCCGAAACTACGTCAAAGGTCCATCTGGGGAAGCCTAGATTGTGACAGATAAAACCACATGTTTGATTGGCTCCCTTGAAACATTTATGGAATAATTTTTTTCGAAAATCAGGAAGAGTGGATTGTCGGTTGTCACCTTGGCATGATCTTCTTGTTTGATATTTTGGACGCGGCTGTCGGGTTTCACGTCAGGTCCTGCCCGATTGCCTGAGGGAAATATCTGGCCGTATTTCCCTCGTGTCGGAGGAAATCTCGGTTTGTCAGTTATAATTTGAAATTGAATATATTCTTCAATTTCTTACGTGGAAAAAAAAATTTTTTTTCGTGCGTGATTTTTTGTTTTTTAAAATAAATTTTTAAATTTTGGATGTTCATATATGAATTTTATGTTTTTTATATATAAAAAAAGATTTTCTATCTATTGACAGAGAGATTTCAGAATATTAGGCTAACTGTATTTATTTCCACGGGTCTTTGTTCTCTTAGAAATGGGAATTTCCAAAGTTTGGCAATGGATTCGGGACAAAAAAACCAACACGATCAGAAAATGGAGGTCTACATTCCTCGGATTCGGGACGGCTTCGACTTTCGAAGGCGGAGAAAGATGTTTCGCTTCTGAATTGGACGTCCCTGAATCTAGTCTGAAACCGATTGGAGGGTCCTGCAGCGCTTTAACGATTAGGCCACAGAGTGATAGATTTCCGAGGAGAGAAAAGAAGGACTACAAAAAAAGGAGGGCTTCGGAAAAACTAAACGGGGCCAGTGAACCTTTGATTCTGAAAGACGACTGGGAACAGGTGGGATTTTGAAAGATTTACAAAAGTCAGAAAAAATAAATCTTGTCAAAATATTTTTTGGTCTTAATACGAAAGTTATTCTTAACAAAAAAAATTCATTTTCGTGTTGGGATAAATATTATTTTTTTTCAAAAAAGTTCAAAATTATCAAATTTAAAATTGTTCGGATTTCATTCTTAATCATTATTCTTGACAAGAAAGTTATTCTTAACAAAAAATTCATTTTCGTGTTGAAACCTATATTTTTTAAAAGAATTTTCAAATCAATCAATAGTACTTGAATGTCTAAAAATCCTAAAGTCTAAAATAATTGCCTGTTTCGAAACCTCCTGACATCCCCTATCGCTTCATTAGCAGATGTTGAAACAGAAAAATAAATTAGAAAAGAAGATTAGGAGAGATAGTCTGGGTATCAAAGAATGTAGGATACTGTAGAACATGAATGGGATTCTCAGTTTTATTTTGTTAGATAAATATATAAATATAGAATTATAGAATTATAGAATTTTTTCCTTTTTGTTCTAGATAATTAATATACTTTTTTTTTATCTTAACAGATTCATCATCTGTCAGACATGCCACTTATTTTCAGGAATTCTATTTATAAACTCTTCCTTGTTTTTAGTCTTATTTAAAAAGTTCAATTTTGTCTCGACGAAATCAGTTATTTTTTGTATAAACGACAAGATTCCCTCGGACAAAGTTTCTATTTTTATTCCCTGAGGCGATAGTAGTGCTTGACTGGGATTGATTGATTTTAAAAGCACTTTTTCTTCCTCGAGATCAAAGCCAAAACAAGTCCCAGTTGTCGATGACTTTGACGTCAAGCCAATCTCAGTTTTCTTTTCTCTTGCCGCAAAGCAATGTGGACAAAAATTTTCAAATAATCAAGTGACAAATTGAGACAAATTGTTCATTTTGATAAAGAAATGAAATTTTTATGTAATAATAAGAACAAAAATTTTCTTAAAATCCAAAAATAAAATCAGAAATAATACGGAAAATCATTTAAAAATAGTGACTCAAAGGACCAACAGTTGTCACAAGTAGTCACTATCCTGATGATTTTTACTCAATGATAGGAAATTGGATAGTGTTTAAGTTTGGTAATTATTCACTCTTTCCAGTCACTATCCAATTTAAACTTCTTTTGAAATAAGTTTTAAATAGTAATTGAAATATACTATCAACCATAAAAAGTAATTACTATTATGAAGATTTTTACTCAGTGATAGGAAATTGGATAGTGTTTAACTTTGGTAATTATTCACCCTTTCCAGTCACTATCCAATTTAAACTTCTTTTGAAACAAGTTTTAAATAGTAATTGAAATATACTATCAACCATAAAAAGTAGTCACTATCCTGATGATTTTTACTCAATGATAGGAAATTGGATAGTGTTTAACTTTGTCAATTATTCACCCTTTCCAGTCACTATCCAATTTAAACTTCTTTTGAAATAAGTTTTGAATAGTAATTGAAATATACTATCAACCATAAAAAGTAGTCACTATTATGATGATTTTTACCAGAATTCACTGATCTGGATAGTGACTGATAGATATTTTTATTGCTGTAGTCATTATTCATATTTCTCTTCATAGTTTTAAAATTTTTTTAATGGGGGTTTTTCTAGGACAATATCATCTCAGATGAACCTTCCCCTGCATCAGATTCTTTTTACAGTCAAAGTCAAGGATCCTACCAAAACTTTGACGACATCTACGGCGGCTCATTCTTGGGTCTTGATGACTTAAACGACCCCGGCCCGAGCTTCGTCGCCCAGGATAGCGATATTTATGACGAGTTCGATGAGGACTTTAGAGTGGGCAGTTGGGGCAGTTCCAAAAAGGACCTGCTATCGAATCCTCCTGTCAGCGCCATGAGACGAAGTTCCGAATACTCCAATTCTGGAAGTGAATCAACTAAAGCCAAAAGGAAGTTGAGATTCAACATTCCTCAGGTTGGTTAATTTTATTTACAAAGCTTAGTGTTTTTTAAAAGACGATTTTTCCTTTTTGGAATTAAAAAAAATTTCATCCATGTTGCTGATTTCCAACTAAATTGAAAAAACGTTTGGAAAGGATGCCGACACTCGGAATCGAACCGAGATCGCCACGGCCACAACGTGGAATTCTAACCGTTAAACTATGTCGGCCGAGAGCGCACGTTGCATTTTGTCTGAAAGAACTTTTATGATTTTTTGTCACTTTTTCTTTAAATTGATATAATTTTCGTCCATTTTCAATTCCGGAAGATTCTATATTAAATCTTGTTTTTTGATCATATTACATTTGATAACATAGTTAAGAAAGTTTAAAAAATGACCAAAAAACAAAAAGATTTAAAAAAATGTTTTTTATCAATCGACAATGACCGAATTTATTTTTTTATCCTCTTCCAAAATTAGTCGAGTTAGGAGCTTCACTTGAAACATGCCCTAAGAGAATGGATATCGACGAAACTTCAAAACTGAAAACTATTATTCTTGTCTGTTCGGATAGAAAACAAAAAAATTAATAATTTTAAAAAACAAAAAAAAATTATAATTTTGAAAGATAAAAAAAATTATATAATTTTGAAAAATAAAAAAAAATTATAATTTTGAAAGATAAAAAAAAATTATAATTTTGAAAAATAAAAAAAAATTATAATTTTGAAAAATAAAAAAAATTATATATTTATCTTACATAATACAACCGAGAATCTCACTCACGCTCTACAGTATCCCACATTCTCTGATACCCAGACTATCTCTTTGAATCTTCTTTTTCTAATTTATTTTTCTGTTTCAACACTACCGTAATCCATTTTTTATTATTAGTTTAACAATTTTTAAAAGATGAATCAAATCGTTTAACTTCAATCTCAAGACGAAAAATGTTTTTTTAAATTTAAACATGTTCAACTTTTTTAATTTTTTATAAATTTTAAGAAATTTAAATTTTTAAAAAAATCATTAATGAACTTTCAAAAATTATAAATTCAATGACATCATTTTTGTGACGGAATTTTTTGATTTATTTTTTAACTTTTGTCCGAATTTCCATAGTTTCTTGTCAGAAATTACTGTAACCATGATTACCGTCAAATTTGTTGACGATTGTTGGTCTTTTGGAATTCCAAGTTTGATTTCTGAATTCTGACGTAAAAAACCATGTTCGTGGTGTCAAAGGAATCTGGAAAAACGTGTCTACTTTTAGCTCGCGGATGATGTGTGCCTCTGGCTGTTGGTCTGTGCAGTTCAGAGAAATCACAATTTCGAAATCGGAAATCTATGTCGACGAAATTTTGTTTTTTTAAATTCGAATTTTTTAAATTTGAATTTTTTAAATTTGAATTTTTTAAATTTGAATTTTTTTCAAAGTTTTTATTTTTTGAGGGAATTTTAAAATTTAATAGAAAATTTCGAAATTTTCGATTATGTTATGAAAAATGCTAAAATTTTTCGGAATCTTAGAAACTTCTGGAATGCAAAAGATTTTTGGAAATTTCATACTTTTTAGAAATTTAAAAATTTTGTGAGAAATTCGGAAATATTTTAGAATTTTTTGAAAATTTCTGAATGCTTCTAAAATCTAGTGGAAAATTTCGAGATTTTCGAGAACATTATAGAATTTTGTGGAACATTTTAGAATTTAATATATATTTCTTAAATTATTAGGGTGTCACAAAAAAACATGCGGTTTTTTGAAAAAACTTTAGGTTTATTTTTTTTAAAATTCAAATAACCAAATTAAGGAAAATATAGACCATCATATTCTACAACTTGATTTCAACGATTGGCTAAATCAAGGATCCCATTCTTATACCATTCCTCAGATTTTGAATCAAAAAACCGCTGCACTTCCAACTTGACCTGATCTAATGTATCGAATTGCTTTCCCTTCATGAAATGAGCCATATTCCGGAACAAATGATAATCGGACGGAGAAATGTCCGGACTATAAGGAGGATGTGGTAAAATTTCTATTTTATCTAAGCTTTCGATTTTTTCGCGAGTTTGATTGGAGGTATGCGCTTTCGCGTTATCTTGGAGGAGTAGCGCTCTCTTTCGATTAATCACTGCCGGATACTTCACTGACAGAGCTTCATACATATGTTGCAATTGAGTGCAGTAGATGTCAGAGTTTATGTTTTGACCCTTGGGGATCAGCTCGTAATAGATTGGACCTTCGTCGAAAATCCAAAAGACACTGAGTAAAACCTTGGTTGCAAAGCGATTCTGTTTAGGCACGGGATCTGCGGGTTCTCCAACAGATAGCCATTGTTTGGAACGACGACTGTTACGCCAGTAGATCCAGGACTCATCACAAGTCACAATTCACTTGAAGAAACGGAGATCCAAGGATTAGCAAGTAATTCTTTACATAGTGTCAGACGGGCTTCCACTTGCTCATCAGTCAAATCATGAGGGATAAGTCGAGCTGATGGAGATGACGTTGTATAGTCATATAGGATACATGAAAGACACTTGATAGTTTACTCAGACTTTGGCTTGGATAGACTCCACACAGTCAAGCAGCGCTTTGTCACTACACTTGAACATCGACCTGAGCCTGAACGGTGTTTGAGGGTTATCCCCTTCTCGAAAACGTTTGAACCAAGATTGTGCAGCACGTTCACTTACAGTTCCTTGGCCTTCTACTTCACATATTTCATTGGCGGATTGTCTTGCAGTATAGCCTTTTTTGAAGAAGAAAAGTAGGACAGCAAGAACGTTCTGATCAAGCATGACGAAAAAGATTTACAAAACTTTAATGAGTAACCGGCGGTCACCGGATCCTTTTATATCCTATTGCCAGAGTCTCGAGCAATTAATAGACTATTCCAGAATTTCCTGGTGAGACCGAGAAAATTCTAGAGAAATCCTCAAAGTTAACCCCCAAACCGCATGTTTTTTTGTGACACCCTAATATTAAAATTTAAATATTGTTTTTAAATTTTCTATAATTTTAGAAATTTTAAAAGCATTTTGGAATTTTGTAAATACTTCTAAAATTAAATATTTTGTTTTTAAATTTTATTAAATTTAATAATTTTGTGAAAAATTTTGAAATTTTGTAAATACTTCTAAAATTTTCTAAAATTAAATATATATATATATTTTTTTTTAAATTTAATAATTTTGTGAAACATTTTGAAATTTAATATATACTTCTAAAATTATCTAAAATTAAATATTTTGTTTTTAAATTTTATAAAATTTAATAATTTTGTGAAAAATTTAATAATTTTATAAACAATTTTGAAATATTTCGGAATTTTTTGGAAAATTTTTGCAATTTTCTGTAATTTTTGATGTTTTTAAAAAATTCTGGAATTTCGTGTCGGGAAAATTTTATAACTGTTTATTTTTTATTTTCATAAATAACATAATTTTGCAACTTTGAAATTCCTAAAAATTTGAAATTGAAACATTTTTTTCAATTTTAATTTTATTTAAAAATTAAATTATTTTTTCGAGTGTCTGGATGGATTTCGGACAAGAGATTAACTTCAATTGTTATTTTTCGAGAAGGATCCGGCTCAGTTGAGGAAGGGATGATTCAATGGGGTCTTGATTTTCTGAAAATATTTGTTGCTTTCTTCGCAGACTGCCAGAGGTCGTGTTCAGCCATGTAGAAACTTCGTTTCTGATGAAATTTAGTTTTTATTATTGCTTTTTGCAGAAGGGGGATACTGTAGAGGTTGGGAATTCCCGACGACAAAATTAACTTTAGTTCACAGTATCCCGATTACGGTATACGGTGGAATTTCACACTTCTCGATGAAAAAGTCCAATTTAATAATATCCTGACTACGGTATACGGTGAAAATTGAATTGTTATTTTTTATTTTTTGGATTTTGAAACAAATTAAAAATAGTGACTGATTTTAAAAATAAGTCATATTTTAGTCACTATCCAAGTGCCCCATGTGCAGTGATGGTTATCAGAATAGTGTCCATATGGTCGTTTTTAAGCAACTTCAGACGCTATCTAAAATTTTGAATTTCACAAATTAAAACAAATTTAAAATTCGGAAAAATTAAAATAAAAATGTAAAATTTAATACTTTTTGATTTTTAAAAATAAAAATGATTGAAAATTTCGGATTTGATTTCAAAACATTTTTAATTTTAACAATTTCTGAAAATTTTCGATTTTTAAAATTTTAAAGATTTTTAATTTTTTTTAAAATTTTAAATTTTAAAGATTTTTGATTTTTTTTAAAATTTAATTTTGTTTATGATTTTCGATTTTGTAGTTGATTAGAATTAATTTAAAATTTTGTGTTTTGTAGTCAGAATCCATTCCAGAGCTTTATCGTCAAATGATCAAACACCAGCATTTACTTCAAAAACACGTTAAAAGTGACTTTTATGCGCAATTTCGATAACTGTCCTTCTGTTGACATTTTCGAAAAAATATTAAATTATTTTTATTATTATTTATCCTTCCATTGGACTTTCAATAACAAAGTTCAATTTTTTCGAACACGCAATTTTCGAATTTGTCTATTTTTGGCAAATTTGGAAGCATTTGACGTCGGAATAGATTCCTGGAAATTTTCTGTCATTTTAAAATTGAAAAAAATTCTTATTTTTTCAAAATAAAATTTCTGTTTTTTTAAAAATTAAAATTTGTTTTTTTTTTAAATTAAAATTTTCATTTTTTTTAAAATAAAATTTCGGCTTTTTTAAATAAAATTTCTGTTTTTTTAAAAATTAAAATTCTTATTTTTTTAAATTAAAATTTTTGTTTTTTTATAAATTTCTGAATTTTTGATTTTAGATGTTTTTAGTGGATTCTGGGACACTTCAGAATTCCACAAAGTTTCGGAATTTTCTATCATATTTTAATTCGATAAAATTAAAAATAAAATTTCCAGATTTTTTCGAAATTTTTAGTAAATTTTAAGATTTTGGAATTTTCAAAAAATCTTTGAAAATCAAACATTTTAATTTAATTTTGAATTAAAAAATACCGTTTTTTTAAATTTAACTTTTTAAAAATTTTATTTAATTTTTTATGCAAATTTTGTAATTAAAAAAAAATTATTTTTATTTTAATAAAATAAATCCGAAAAGTGATGGAATTTTCGGATTTCAAATTGTATTCGAAAATTAATTTAAAAATAATTAAAAATATTTTTGGATTTTTTTCAAATCCGAAATTTTCAATCATTTTTATTTTTAAAAATCAAAAAGTATTAAATTTTACTTTTTTAATGTTTCACAAAACTATTTATGGAAAAAATTCCTAATTTAAAAATGCTTTGAAGAAATTAGATGAATTATTAAACAGAAATAGCCCGGCATTCGTAAACAAGGAAGTTCCTTAGGCACTTTTTATTAAAGAAACCGAAAATAGGAACATTTGAGAAGGTCAATTTGAGGAAATAACTCGAAATTAAACTTTGGATTTTGCTGAAAACAGAACTTTTGGATACTGTTCGGAATTTCTGGAAACTGCTTAAATTAAATATTATCTTGAAGATGTGACATTTCGAAGGAATTTTTTAATATATGGAAATTAATTTTCTTTTTGGATTTTTCATATAGGAATTTATTTTTTAAAGGATTTCAAAGGTATTGGAAATAGTTTTTGGATATTTTTTTAATATAAAAATCCATATTTTAAAAAATTTCTAATATTTAAAATTTATTTTTAAAAATATTTCTAATATTTAAAATTTATTTTTAAAAATATTTTCAATATATAAAAACTCACTTTTTAAAGAATTTTCAATATTTAAAATTTGTTTTTAAAAATATTTTCAATATTTAAAATTTGTTTTTAAAAATATTTTTAATATTTAAAATTTGTTTTTAAAAATATTTTTAATATTTAAAATTTGTTTTTAAAATTTTTAAAAATTAGGTAATAAGTATTTAATTTCGAAATTTTGAGAATCTCGATACTGTAGTTCATTTATAAATGTTTCGGAGAAAATATTCTAAAATTTTTCGAAAATTGATTTTTATAAAAAATTTATGAATTTGAATTTGTATATTTTCGAAAATAAATTACTGTAGAAAATTCCTCAGGGATCTTTGTTTCCGATCATTATCGAAAATAAACTATTTTTAAAATGTGAATCATCTGGGATTTAACTTTTGACGAAAAATTTTCAGCGAGATTTATATTTTCAGACATAATGTTCTTAATAATTGTGTATTTAAAAATAGAAGTTTCCTTTTTTCGCACTTATTTATCTCCAATTTCGCCTCAACCCCATCCAGACATCCTACTATTACAAAAAACGGAAATGGACGTCGTCGAACAATCCTCTCTTCACGAACTCCCGGAAATTTGTGAAAATTTTTCGAATATTCGGGTTCACATTCTGGGTCTCGGTTTTCATCCAATTCTGCAATGCTCCGAAATTTCTCCTAGATTTTTGATAAATTTCGAAATTTTTGATTAGTTTCTTAGGAACTTCTATGATGTTCTGAAAATATCTATAATTTTTAAAATACTCCTTAAGTTCCTTCCTGGATTCTGCAATGCTCCGAAATTTCCCCTAGATTTCTGAAAAGTTAAAAAATTTTTGATTAGTTTCTTAGGAACTTCTATGATGTTCTGAAAATATCTATAATTTTTAAAATACTCCTTAAGTTCCTCCTGGATTCTGGAATGCTCCGAAATTTCCTCCAGAATTCTAGGAGATTCGAGAAGCTCCTACAGTATTCTAAAAATCTCCAGAATCTTCGACTGGATTCTAGTCTGTTTTAGAAATTCTACAAAATTCCGAAATGTTCCAAGTTCTTGCTAAATTCTGGAAAGTTCGAAAAATTTCCAAGAAATTTCTGAATATGTCAATTTTGCAACATTTTCGAAGGTTAATCTGCTGCTACCTTTTAATGGTTTCTGTAGGATTATAGGAGCTTATATAAAATTCTAGATAATTCTAGATTTATTATTGGATTCTGGAAATTTCCAAGTTTTCAAAAATTTTTAAAGATTTTTAAAGATTTTCGAAAATTTCAGAATTTTTAAAGATTTTCGAAAATTTTTAGATTTTTAAAGATTTTCGAAAATTTTAGAATTTTTATTTTTCGATAGAGACCTTCATGGAATTCTGAAAGTATCTGAAAATTCCCGACTTTGAGAATTCTTATTGTATTCTAGAATATTCTAAAAATTTCCAGATTTCTAAACATTATCGAAAATTTTTGAATTTTTATTTTATTAATTAACTTCCGTAGGATTCTGGAAAATTCCGGAAGTTCCTAGGAAATTTTGAAAATTCCTAAAGTTGCAGAATCTATTGGATTATGGTAACTTCCAGAATCCTTCCCCAGAATTTCAATTTTTTAATTCGGTTTCACGTAAAATTGCAGTTGGTCGTGTTGACACCAAATTGACCTTTGACACGTCAAGATCGAATTTCTGGAAGTTTCCTAAGTGACTAATTTCCTCATTGTTTGTTTTGTATTTTTATAAATATTTATTCCAAAGTGCGTTTTTTATTAAATTGAGCAAAAAATTGGATTTTATCCAGGAACTCCGGTCTTGTCTGGAAATCCCGAGGCCCAATTACGCCTGATTTCCCATGGCAGATTGCCACGTTTTTGCTGACGTCTTTTTCAGTTTTTTGATTGCAAGATTTCCGGATTTCAAAGCTATAAATTCCCCAAGATTTCTGGAAGTTTTACGGATGAATTAAAAATCAAACCTCGGACAAGTGGTTGAGGAAATTGAATTTAAACATTTTTTATTTAAAAAAAATTTATTTTTTATTTAAAAAAATTACTTTTATTTAAAAAAAATTTATTTCTTATTTAAAAAAATTTATTTTTTATTTACAAAAATTTATTTTTTATTTTAAAATTTATTTTTTATTTAAAAAAAATTACTTTTATTTACAAAAATTTATTTTTTATTTAAAAAAAATTTCTTTTATTTTAAAATTTATTTTTTATTTACAAAAATTTATTTTTTATTTAAAAATTTATTTCTAAAAATCAAAAACTAAACTTTTAGGATTTTATATTTTTTAAAAATAAAATTATTTTTTTTAATTTCGATTTTAGAATTTTTTAAAAACAAAAAAATATTTTTTAAACTCCATTTTTAGAACTTTTTGAATATTTATGTTTTTTAAAAACTGAATGTTTAAATTTTTAGAATATTAAAAATTCTTTTTAAAAAAACCAAATTGAATTTTTAAATTTTTGTGATTTTCAGAAATAAAAAATTTTATTTTAAAAACATTTAATTTTTAAATTTAAAAAAAAAATTGAATTTTTAAATTTTAAAAAAAATATTTAATTTTAAAATTAGAAGAAATTTTAAAAAAATGATTTATAATTTTTTGGAAATTTAATTTGGCGTTTTTAGTAATCAAATAAATTTCGAATTTTTTGAAAAAAATTAGATTTTTAATTTCGGAAATTTTGTTTTTTACGGGATAATTTCCCACAGATTTTAAAAAATAAATAATTTGTAATTCAACACGTGAGAATTTTAATTTTTGTCGATACAAAAAAGGTTTATTTTTATATAATATCTTATTTGAACGAAATTTTTGATTTCTAAGGTCTTGTGACGAGCAACAATTCGTCCCGAGAAGAAAAAAAATTAATTTTAATGGTCTCGAAACGAAATTAATTTTTCGTGGTCCTAAAGCGAAAACTTCAAAAATTGAAACATTACCGTATTTTTCCATTTCTCAGATCCCGGAACGAAATTATTTTTTAATTTTCGGTCCCGAAGAGAAAATTAATTTTATCTTTTTTGTTATTCAGGTCCTGAAGAGAAAGTTTATTTCATTTTTTCTGTTATCTAGGGTCCCGAAAAGAAAGTTTATTTCATTTTTTCCGTTATCTAGGGTCCCGAAGAGAAAGTTTATTTTATCTTTTTGTTATTCAGATCCCGAAAAGAAAATTAATTTCATTTTTTCTGTTATCTAGGGTCCCGAAGAGGAAGTTTATTTCATCTTTTCCGTTATCTAGGGTCCTGAAGAAAAAGTTTATTTTATCTTTTTTGTCATTCAGATCCCGGAGAGAAAATTAATTTTATCTTTTCCGTTATCTAGGGTCCTGAAACGAATTTTTTCTCCGATCTCAATACAAAGCCTCATTTTATATTTCAAATTTTTATGAAATTTCCACCGTAATTTTTGAATTAATTCCTATCACGTACGAATAATTTAAAATTCAAATTCGAAAAACTGTAAACAAAAATTTTGTAAATGACGCGTTTTCCAAATTCGGTCCTCCATTGTTGTTACTTTTTTGCATTTTTGGAGGTTTTTTCTTGAGGAAAAGAAAGTTTCTGTTTTATTGGAGTCCATTGTCAATGGGGTATTTTCCACGAATGGACTAATGATGAGGTCAGCGGTCTGAGCTCGTTTCGAAAGTCTAGAATTTCAAGGAAAAACAAAATTTAGATTTTTTGCAAATTGAGAAGGTTTTTTAGGATCGGGTTTTGGTTCGTCGGAAAGGTTCAAAGAAGGAGGATTTAGTCATTATTTGAGGTTTAAAAAATAAGTTTAATACTACTTTTTGTGTGAAAATTTTGGACAAAAATTAGTCACTATCCATGTTTAACTTTATTGTGAAAATAAAAAGTTTTAAATAGTGTTTAAAATTATTAAAAATTATCAAAATTATACAGTATCCTGGTTATTTTTTTAAAAAGCTGGATAATGACTAATTTTCTTGATTTAGTTTTTTTCAGTCACTATCCAATTTTATCTTTAGTTGAAACTATCAGGATAGTGACTGAAAAAGCAACTGTGAAAATGGACACTATTCTGAAAGTATACATTGAAGGAGAAAATATCGGATAGTAACTTGAGTAAGCAAAAAGTGTAATTCTAAATCACTATCCACCGCTTCTACTCAAAAAAGTAAACATAGATAGTGACTAAAAAGTAATTTCTCATCAAGTTCAGTCACTATCCAAATTTATTTTTTGCAATAAAATCCCTTAGGATAGTGACTAAAAAATAATTTCTCATCAAGTTCAGTCACTATCCAAATTTATTTTCTGCAATAAAATCCCCTAGGATAGTGACTAAAGTAATAATTTCTCATCAAGTTTAGTCACTATCCAAATTTATTTCTCTGAAGAAAATCTTTAGGATAGTGACTAAAATGATAATTTTTTACCAAGTTCAGTCATTGTTTAAATTTATTTTTGCAATAAAATTCCCCAAGATGATCGACTAAAAATAATTCCTTATTAATTTCAGTCACTATGAAAAATTGTTTTTTTTCAAAAAAATGTTTAAAATATTGAGCTAAAAAAGATTTATCTTAAAAAACATTATTTTGACGGTTTCTATTGGATGAATCAATCATGAACAGTGACTATTTTTTACGATTTTGCCGTTCTTCTAAATCACTATCAATCTTTTTTTTATTTTTTGTTTTCCAACCATCTGTTTTTAATTTTACCGTAATCTCGGTCTTAACATATGTTAGATGGATTAATTTCTTTTTTCATGAACTTAGTGAACTTTTCAAGCCTGTTCATTTTTGGTTTTTTTTTTGATTTTCGGCTTGTCCATCTGGCTACAATTAAGCTTCTCAATGAAATCGCGTGACATCGCACTTGACAGCCGCTTTTCCGAACTTCCATGGCATTTCTTTCCTCAGGAAAAGTTAAATTCTAGTAATTTGAGCTTGTTAATTAAAGAAATGAACAATATTGCTCAACTTTGGTCCTGAGACGAAAATAGTTTTATTTTTTAAGTGTTATTTTCGGTGTTTTTCGGGTGATTTTCCGGACTTTTTACATCCATCAGATACAGTAAGACATAATCCTCAATTTGAAAAATTTATTTAAAATTAATAAATTTAATTAAAATTACTAATTTTTAAAATTCATTTTTCTCATTCTCGCCAAAGTTGAGCAATTTCGGTTTTTGACGAGAAATTAAGAAATTATTTTTTCAAGATTTTTAAATTAATTTTGTTTTTTAGGTATCACTTTCCTCAGCAGACGACCCTTCGGCTTCAACATTGCTTCTGGCTGTTGAAGAACTTCGGGAACAACTGGAAAAACCGTATTTCCTTGCAGTTCCTCAGAGAGAGTGTTCTAGTTCCTCGGACGAAAACCAGATGAGCGAGGGATCTGCGACGGCCCTTGCCTTAGGGATGGCTGCGGCGGCGGCGAGTTCGAGTTCTGAGAAATCTTCTCCCAACGTCTTGACCTCCATGAAGACTGTGGATTTTTCTGGATTAGATGACGCTGTTTCTGGCGAAAATGCCATTACAGTAACCCCTAGAAGAGCTACCACCGATGTCGAGAGAAGAAGACAATCCTTGGCTCAACGAAGACAGTCCAACGTCCAGTTAGTCCAATCAGTCTCCGGCAGACGGACTTCGACCACCCTTATCCCCCTGACGATGGCCCAGATCCACTTAGTGAGATCCCTCTGGAAGCAGATTTACGTTTCCAAAGGCCCTACAGTAATCGGCCAAACGATTATTCATAGATTATTCTTCAAGTTGCCAAAAACGAAAGAACAGTTTCGAAAATGTCCGTTGCCGAGAAACTTCCCGAATCACGACAGCTTCGCGAAGGCCCATGCAAAGGCCATGGGGGAGATGATCGACAGAGTGGTCGAGGAGCTGGATAATCTGGAATCCATTGCGGGTCAACTGGAAAGAGTCGGAAGGATCCATGCCAGAGTCATGCGTGGAGAGTTGTCAAGTAAGTTTTAAAAAAACCAGTGTTCCGTATTATCAAAGTTGGAACTCAGGGTTGAAAGCCGAAATTTGGATTTTTTGTGTTGAGAAACATTTTCGAATTTTCCTATTTCAGAAATCTGTTTCATCTAAATTGATAGCTGAAAATTAGCTAGATTTCCCTAATCCAAATACGACTCATAAGTTTTTTTTAACACCAAAAATCCAAATTCCGACCTTGAATCCTGGGTTCCAACTTTAATAATACATACAGAAAATAGGTATATGGCGTACAATGTTTGGATACATTAAAACAGTTCTGATTTATCAGATACATAATATTCAATGTACCAATATAGTAAGTGCAATATCAATGTATTATATTCAATATATATATACATTAAAATAGTTCTGATATACCAAATATATTAAGCTGATATTGATGCATTGTATTTAATTTAGCAGTGAATTGAGTATAATGTATCCGATATATCAGAACTATTTCAATGTACCTTTTTTGTGTGTATGGAGCACAAATTATGAATTCTGAAAATAATTTTCAAATAATATTTAATAATAGATAATTTTTGGTAAAATTACAAATTAGACAAAGAGTTGACTTCTGATGTCTTACTGTAGCCTATTTCACCGTACTGTAATTAGTAATTTTTTATTCAATTTTCTAATTTTTATTATTTTTTATATTAAAAAGTGATTTAAAATTTTTATATTTTATTAGAAATATGTGAAATTTTTAGTTTTTTGTATTTTATTAAAAATAATTAAAAATTTAAGTTTACTTTTTTATTTATTTTTGTATTTTAGGCAAACTCTGGAATTCCGTCGCGGAGACCTTCATTGACTGTACCCTCGAATGGGGTGACAAACGATGCAGAAGCGAGACTGTGAGGAAGGCCTGGGCTTTGATCGTGGCCTTCATCATCGAGAGGGTGAAGACAGGACATCTCGAAGAGGTTTGTTTTTGTCTTTTTGGATTCAATTGGATTTTTATTAAAATAATGAACATTTGAATTTTTTCGAATTTCAGATGTGAAATTTCGCAAAACTATTTAATTTTAATGAATTTTTAAAAAAGCCGAAAATGGTATTTAGAAGTTTTAAAAATAACAAAAAATAGACACTATTCTGATCGTTTTTGTTTTTGTAAAAAAAGTTGGATAGTGACTGGTTTCTGTGATTTGTGGTCTTCTGTAGTCACTGTCCATCTTCATTTTTGAAGGGAACTGAAATGGATAGCGACTCAAATAAATATTTATCGCATGATTTAGACACTATCCAACTCTTAGTAAAAATTCGGATAGTGACTAAGGTAGACGATGAATTGTTCCTTTTCAGTCACTATCCAAATTTGCTTTGATCTATAGATGGAAATCGATCTTGGATAGTGACTGCAAAAGAAGAAGTCGTCATCTACCGTAATCACTATCCAAATTTGCCTCTATTGGTAGAAATCAATCTTGGATAGTGACTGCAAAAGTTGGTGAATTATTTTCCCAGTCACTATCCAACTTTATCTTTTTATTGAAAGTAGTTTTGATAGTGACTGAAATTTCAAAAATAGTATCTTACTCTTGGATTAGTTTTGGGATTTTCAGAGGAAACAAATGTTATCAATGCGATCGACGATAGCTGCCTTGGAAAGGACGGAACTCACGAACTCTATGCAAGTGAGCTGATCCCCTCATCCTCTACGAATCCACGCAAGCGGATCTTTTGTGTCATGAACTTGTTTCTTTCTCCCTAAATCTTCATAAAATCATAAATACAAATATTTTTTCTGGATACTCATCTCCGGTTTTTAAAGAAACGTAAATCGACTCATTCATTTTTGAATTTCTCTGGCGAAAATGAATCAAAACTGGACGTCATTGGATTCCGTTGCAAAACCACAAAAACTGACCCAAATGACTGGTTATGAAAGTATAAATAAAAGAATTTCGAAATTCATTAATTTTAAAAAATGAAGAAAATTAAATTTTTAATTTTAATTTTTCATTTGGGATACTGTAACGGAATTGAATTGTCGTTGGGGAATTCGATTGTTGGAGACCCTATTGTGGAGTGTGGGACGGATTCCATTCTGGTGGGCTTCAGAACAGAGAAGACATTCAACGGGAGACTGTACGTCGAGGGAGAATCCGACAAGCCCGGCTGTTCTAAACATCCGACGGGAAACGGACCAGTTGTTGATTTTAGGTAAATATTTTAAATTTAAAAATTGTGAAAATTTTGAATTTAAAAATCGTGAATATTTTAAATTTAAAAATTGTGAATATTTTAAATTTAAAAATTGTGAAAATTTTGAATTTAAAAATTGTGAATATTTTAAATTTAAAAATCATGAAAATTTTGAATTTAAAAATTGTGAATATTTTGAACTTAAAAATTGTGAAAATTTTAAATTTAAAAATCGTGAAAATTTTAATATCAAAAAGAACAATATTGTTCGATTTTGGTCTTGAGACGAAAATAGTTTTATTTTTTAGGTGTTATTTTCGGTGTTTTTTGGGTGATTTTCCGGACTTTTTACATCCATCAGATACAGTAAGACATAATCCTCAATTTGAAAAATTTATTTAAAATTAATAAATTTAATTAAAATTACCTATTTTTATAATTCATTTTTCTCATCCTCGCCAAAGTTGAGCAATTTGATTTATTTTTTCACAATTGTCAAAAAATCAATTTTCTAAAAAAAACAATTTGAATTTGTAATAATGTTAGATCGTTGTTGGGGAATCCGGATCCGCGTGTAGATACAAATATATGGAAATAACTTTATTGGGGCCTCAAGCACGAGATAAAACACAACTCTAGCACAATTATTACGCAATCTCCAAATTGCCGCCAAAAAGAAATCTTACAAATTTCGTCGGTCCTCAGGGTATTTCCCTTCGGGACCAATGCGGTGTGGCTTGGGCTCAAATAGATCGTGCACAATCCAACAAATAATTTTTTGGAAGAAATAAAAACTCAAATTCTTGTTCAACAGTAATTTTTAAATTTTCGTTTCGAGATCTGCAACTTAATAAAACTCTATTACCGTAATCTGGAGGTTCTTTTTTTGAATTTTTTCGGACTCTAAAATGACTTATCCGGAATTGGAGATGGATACTGTAAAAAATCAAAGTTTTTTCTTTTCAGAATCCGCTTTGGTGACTGCAACATGCGGCGACAGCGAACCCTCAGTCCCCGAGGGGTTTCGTTCAGTCTTACGGTAGTTGCTAGTTTCCATCCTCTTTTCGTGACGGGACTCGACAGAGCCTTCCACATCAGATGCTTCTTCACCGAAGCCGTCAAAGCAGTGGAATCGAACATCGACGTGGCGAAGATGACCACTCAGCTCGTCGAACGGCAGTTTGTTCTTCCACAATGCAATTACCAGTTGAGAAATGGGTTCAACGGACCTCCTTTGAGATTCGCGAGTGTTGGGGATTCCGTGACCCATGTCTGGCAATGTGACGAGTTGGCCGGGCTCGTTTACGGTATTTTGATTCATTCTTGTTTCGTGGACGACGGACACGGAAACAAATTCGTTCTTCTGGACGACAGAGGATGTGCTGTCGATGCTTTCCTCCTGGGGAATCTACAGTATGACTCCCACGCCATTGGAGCCCATGTGGATTCTCACGTGTTCAAGTACGCAGACAGAGTTCAGTTATTTTTCACCTGCACGGTCCAACTGTGCTTCAAAGACGACGGAGGATGTGAAGGGATTACGGTAATTTCCATATTTTGTAACTCCAGAAACCACTCTTTGTGTGTTTATCGAGTTCTCAGATACAGTATTTCCACAAAGTTGTTTATCAAGAATTTTGACTTTTTCTAAATTTTTAAATTTCGAAAATTCTAAAAATCGAAAAAAATTATTTATTTTTAAATTTCAAAAAGTCGAAAAATACTGTAAGAGGAACTTTTATTAATTGATTTTTCCTTTAATTTTAACGCGATAAAAAACGTTGGAAAAATTTTATTTTTACTTTTATTTCACAAAATTCAAAATATTCTAAAAAAGATTATTTTTTAATCAATTTTTTCCTAAACTACAGTATACTAAAAAAAACTTACTTTTAAGTTCCAAAAATTCAAAATATTCTAAAAAGATTATGTTAATCAATTTTTTCCTAAACTACAGTATACTAAAAAGTTTATTTTTAAGTTTCAAAAATTCAAAATATTCTAAAAAGATTATGTTAATCAATTTTTTCCTAACCTACAGTATACTAAAAGATTTATTTTTAAGTTTCACAAAACCGAAAACTACTGTATAAAGTACCTCAGGCTGTTTTCCTGTTCTTCGAGAAATTTCTCTGAGTATATGTTAATTTTCAAATTTTTACTAATTTCTAAAAGATTTTTTATAATCAATAATTAGTGTATTTTTATTTGACTTTTCAAGTACATAAGTTTAAGATTTTAATTTTGGTTCTATTTTTAGAAAATTCCTCTTAAACCCTTTCGATCGGTTAATTACGGATGATTCTCTCTTGACCTTGGATGACCTTTATAAAACGCAAAATTCGGTTTTTCAGCCTCCCCGTTGCGGTCCCCACGACTCCGCCGTTGCTCCGGGACTCCGACCTCCGCCCCCTGTCTTCCCTTTATGGCCAGATGACTTCCAGAAGCCTTCCGAAGACCAGGAAACGCTCTCCAACGGACGACTTCCGGATTTTGTCGAAACCAAATTTCCGGAAGAAAGATATTCGGAAAAATCCGATCCTTCGAAAAATGAAGACTTCTTTGGTCCCATCAGGACTGGACATCCTCGGGCGTTTTCTATCGGAAGAAAAGAAGCCTCTAGAAATCCCTTTGGAGCTGCTGGATTCGAGATCTCTCCATTCGGAAGTCCCTTCAAGGACAGTCCTCTCGCTAATGAAACAGATACAGAATTAGAAAATTCAGAATCACTAGTTGACGCAATCCGGAATCTCACCGATATTAACACTGATCCAAAAACGAAAAGAAAAAACAGAGCGACAAAACAGATGGAATCCGACGTCACCGTTGAGTTGACCGTCATGCCGATCGAGAATGGTAAAAATTTCAATGTTTTTCTTTTTTAATTTTTTCCCAACTATGATTTCATATATCAATTTCAAGCAAAATTTTCTTTTCAGAATCGCCTCCCACTAATGGAGTAGAAACTTCACGGATTTCACCGAGAAAACACTGTTTCTCAATCTCAACGTTAGTGATCCTTATGTTTGGAAGTTTGGCTTCAATGTTCCTAAGTTCCGTAATCACTGCTTTAATCGTTGGAAACAGGTGCTGGCAGAGAACAAAAGAATTGTGTTAATTTTTAAAATTTCGTAATTATTATGAAATAAAAAGTTACGAAATCATGAATTTTGTTCCATATATCGACATTTAATTTCCGCCTTGTTTTTCGTTCAATTACTTATATTTTTGTTTTTTTTTGTTATTATTTATTGTAAATGGATTTTTACTTTTTAGAATTAAATCCTAAAAAAAATTAAAGTACTTTATTCAGAAAATTCGGATTTTTCTTCTGTTCTTTGAACTTGAATTTTATTTTTTCAAATTTACTTTTTTATTTTGTCTGATATATTGTTATCTGAGAATCTCTAAAATTGATATAAAAATTAGTTTTTTTAAATAATGATTAATGTGTATTTTCAAGTTGTCAACTTCGATATATTAAACTCCATTTACAGTCCTTTTATTGTTGTTTTTATTTTCCTTCAGATCTCAAGGAAGGATAATCTCCACCAATTTTCGGATTATTTCTATTGACCAAGGTTTCTGGATGGAAGAAGGACTCAGTCAGCGCCTCACGTCATGTGGAGTCTGACCGATCTGTGGAACTGGATTTCACACTTTTCCAAAGGGTTTGTTTTGATTATTACTGAAAATTATATATCAATTTTCACCTCAGATCGAATTCTGGATCTTCTCCGACGGAACTGCCTCCAGGAAGACTGGTACTCTGGCTTCCGCTGTCTACGAACGGAAAAAAACAGAAAATTGTGACTTTTTTGTCTACTTTGCCCTACTTCTTCGGAACTCTGCTGGAAGACCCCGACTTGATCACCCAGTTACTAGCTAGTCCTGGCGATGGGTTTTTGATCACAGCCCCGAGGGGAGAACACGAGAGGTCGACGACTCACAGAAGATGGCTGCTAGTTTTCCTAGCCAACGACGACACAATCATAAAAGTAAACGTGAGTTTTTTCATTGTTTCGGCGAATTCATATATGAACTTCAATTTTCAGATAATTTACCTCAATAAAAAATTTGTCCTGACGAAGGAAAAGAAAAACACGATGTTGCAGTTCGTCGAAGAACAAGATTTAAAAATGATCGAAAGACCGATTTTTTTGTCCAAGGATCAGATCATAGAGAAGATGACTATTACTCCGAACTTGGCTTTTCCAGTAGTAAAGGGTACTTTCGTCCTCGGTGTACTTTCCCAGAAGACGCTTCTGTTCGACGAAAACAGGAAAATTTCATGTTTCGAGTTGGATTGCAGTCATCATGGAGAAGACGTGAAGCAGAATCTCTTCGAAGAAGCCAGAAAAATGATCAACTTTGGATCTAGGTGAGTTTTGAATTCAATTATACAAATTTCATTATTAAAAAGTAGCAGATAATTTCTTGGAATTTTTGAATTCCCGCGCAAAGAAAGACAAGCTGCAGAAATGGAAAAAATGACAAATCTGGTAATATTGAAATCAACTCGCTTTTTTTTATCTCTTTCACGGAAAAATCCTAAAAATTTTATAAATTCTTTTGTAAATATTTTTATTTTTACAATATTATGATTTTTGAATTCCTGTACAAAGAGAGGCAAGTTACAGAGATGGAAAAAATGGCAAATCTGATGATATTGAAATCAACTCGCTTTTTTTTGTAAAAATTTTGGGAATCTGTGTTCTAGAAGTTCCTCTCGAGGTAACTTTGTAACTAAGCTGATTTTTTATCTTTTATTTTTACAGGAGAATCTGGAGACTGTGGGGCATTCTCTACGAAGAAGACACTTTGAAGCTTGTTCTGGAAGACATCGTTTTTGGATCTCTTACGGAGTTCGTCCGGTTGTCGAAAACAACGGAATCTCATATGAAACGATGTGGTCTTCAGATGGCAGAAGGCCTAAGGTACTTGGAAAAGTTCAATTTCGTCCATCATCGACTGTCCCTTGATGCTTTTTTTGTGACTTTTTCCTACAACATCAAATTGGCCATCTACGGGATGAGCGAAACTGAATTGATCTCCACAGATGAGAAGTTGGACGATGTAGAAAGATGCCGATGGATACCCCCTGAATCCCTGCCGACCCCTGTTTCGCCCTCCAGAAACCCCCCTGCCGACAGAATCCAATACAACGGACTGGGAATGGTGTACACTTTTGGATCTTGTCTGTTTTCCATGTTTCACGAAGGATCCCCGCCCCACGAGGGGGAACCCCCGGAGAACATCAGGGACAGACGGTGGAGACAGGAGAATCCTCCTCTTCCTGAGATCCAGCTAATGCCGAAGGAGATTATTGAGATCTGCTGGAGATGCTGGAGGAAGACTCCACATACAAGACCGGGATTCAAGGAACTCAAACAAAGATTGAGAAAAATTCAAGATTCTTATTATTTTTAAATATAATTGGACGGAATTTCTCTTCAATAACACTTGGAATTCCGTATGATTTATTTCAGTACTTTGAGGATTAATTTGCTCATAAACAGATGTAAAGTTATTCAAAATTATTTTTTATTTTTAAATTAAAGGTATGAAAATTGGAACACAAATGTCCGGGACAGAAATGTCTTAACCTGGAATTCCTGCACGACAATTGACTAGTGATGTGTATTATTAAAGTTGGAACTCAGGATTCAAGGTCGGAATTTGGATTTTTGGTGTTAAAAAAAACTTATGAGTCGTGTTTGGATTAGGAAAATCTAGCTAATTTTCAGCTATCAATTTAGATGAAACAGATTTCTGAAATAGGAAAATTCGAAAATGTTTCTCAACACAAAAAATCCAAATTTCGACTTTCAACCTTGAGTTCCAACTTTGATAATATGGAACACTGGTTTTCAACTTACAGTAAGCAAGCTGATTGATGTGCAGACCTTCCTTTTGAATTCTGTAGTATTAATTGGTTACGCCTTAGTCGATTGCAATGATGATCATATCTGTCGGTTTTTCGAAATTTTCGACTTTCGAACTCGAGTCGTTTAATTCGAATTCAAATCCTTCTATATTCGAACTCAACAGTTTAATTCCAATCCAGATCTCTCTACATTCGAACTTGTTTGAAATTGGCTCGAGTTCGACTGTTTTAGTAACATCAATTTGGTATTGTCTTTGCTTCCCAATGAGAACTGTCTTTTCCAAGTTTTCGCTGCAGGAGTTTCGTCATCAAACTGCACAGGCGATCCACAATCACTTGTAACTGAGCGTGATCGCGCACACTCGATTATGTTCATTTTTCCACGTAGGAACTGGGAAAAATTAACAAGGGAGTTGCGGTCGTATGTTCATTTCAGGTTTCATATGTCTAATGATTACTGTTGAGACAGAAACTAGACTAAAAAGAGGATCCGAAGAGAGCCTGAATATCAGGAAATGTGGGATGCTGTGGGGTATCAGTGAAGTTCTTTGTCTTTTGTGTTGAAACTTGTTATGTAGATGCTGGGACAGAAACTACACTAGAGAGGACCTGGAAAGATAGCCTGGATATCAGGGACTTTAGAGTACTGTAGGGCTTGAGTGAAGTTCCCTATCGTCTTCTGTGGGAGGTATATAATTATTCTCTGTACCTTGTTGTTAAAGTAGATTAGTGATATTTTTTATTTCTATCCTAGCAATTGTAATGGAATGCGCTCGACTATGTGATAGTAGAGCACCTGTGTATACCGCTAAAGTGCACATTGCGAAAAATCGAGTCAGTTTGAGTTTGGACTTCTTGGTTTTCGAGTCGAATTATTTCGAAATCGACGGCTCCGGTGGTGATCCAGTCCAATTTCGATTTTTTCTAGTCTGCTTAGTTGTCCTACAATTACTCTCGACTTCGTAAGATTGATTCTTTTTTGTTTTTCGGCTGATATTTTCCGTCCTTGGTTAACACTCGGAGGCCCGATTGTAATTCGGGTTGCTTTTGGTAGATTTTGATATCCTGAGTTTAACTATATGTAACTTTCCAGAAAATTTTTTGGCTGGATACATGAAAAATAAAGTTGAAAATTTGTCTGTCAGGAGACCCGAAAAATGTTAATAATTTCATTAATATGTGATTTCAAAAAACACCGATATATACGTTAAAGTCGAGAGATAATTACCTATCAAACGATATATGAACCATTCATATCCGTTCATTTAGAGCCGAGATACAACCATTTTCCCTAACACCCCAACATCATTTCTATTAGACTTTTTTTTCTCAACTTAGGAGATAAGGAACGTGTTCTCGTGTGTATTTGGACCAACAATAGTTCTGATGTTTCATGATGAGAAACTGATCTCTTTACATTTGCATTCTGAAGAAAACTCTTCTTCAAAGGTACCAACAACAACAACATAGATTCTTTTACCCATATGTCTTTATTTTTATGAAATTTCTATGGTAATATCTTTAGAAAAATACCAGCATTTTTTAGTTTCTAATAAAAGTAACATATCGTTTATTGAAATTTAGCGATACTGTCTTCCGGCATTGGAACACTCTTTACAAAAAACACGATCAAAACTTTTTTTTTTAATATGAATCTTACAAAGAAAGTTCTTACATATAGCGCATCTAATACGGACAGTTTTTGCATATCGAGAGCCGCAATCATAACACTTCCCCGCTGTATTTGAACGAAATTGAATTAGACTTCTTTCTCTAAGTGTTTTTTATTAGCAGGTGAAGGCGTTTATGGCTCTTCAGTGCAAGTGTTGCAACTATATTGAGCATTCAGATGGCATTACAAACTGTTCTATTACAGATTGTACATTTTTTCATATGAATACTGTCAGCCCAAGTGGCAATCCGACCTTATTTAGTCGGGTAGTACCAAGGCATGGTATTTTTCCTTCTTAAAGGATGGGCCATTTTATGTTCGTCATACCTAAGATTTTAAATAGAATGCTTAAGTTTTTTATTATTAATTATTGTGAAAATTATTTGTTCAGAATCTCTTCAGTGAAGAATTTCATAAAATGATCAACTTTTTGTCTTTCGTCAGTCAGGTTCCTGACTTCATAGGGAAATGGATCCAGAAGAGGTTCATTGAGATTTGGTCTTTTGTCAGTCCAAGGACGACCTGCTGAAGCGGGATAAATTCTTCTTGATGACTGCGAAGTAGTAACTTCAGATTCATTATTTCGAAGTAGATCATCATAGTCTCCATCTTCGAAAACATAAGAAAGCTCGAATCCTTGATAATTATACTCAGAATCAGAATGATAATCTTCATCTTCAGAGTAGTTCATTGTAAAAGTATAGAACAAAAACAAACAAAACTGATGATTAAATAATGTTGTGTTGAAATCCTTATGGTAGTAATATCGACAGTCAAAAACCGTGCTTGCAATCAAATTATTCTTAGAGGGAAAATTAAGAATCAAAAATCATCTTATATCAAAAAAAGAGACATGGTTTCTTTTATAAACTAACCTATGTTGTTGTTGTTGGTATCTTTGAAGAAGGGTTTTCTTCAGAATGCAAATGTAAAGAGTTCAGTTTCTCATCGTGAAACATCAGAACTATTGTTGGTCTAAATACACACGAGAGTACGTTCCTTATCTCCCAAGTTGAGAAAAAAAAGTCTAATAGAAATGATGTTGGGGTGTTAGGGGAAATGGTTGTATCTCGGCTCCAAATGAACGGATATGAATGGTTCATATATCGTTCGATAGATAATCATCTCTCGATTCTAACATATATATCGGTGTTTTTTAAAATCACATATTAATGAAATTATTAACATTTTTCGGGTCTCCTGACAGACAAATTTTCAACCTTATTTTTCATGTGTCCAGCCAAAAAATTTTCTGGAAAGTTACATATAGTTAAACTCAGGATATCAAAATCTACCAAAAGCAACCCGAATTACAATCGGGCCTCCGAGTGTTAACTCAACACTAAACAAGAAAATTATTTAAAATTAAATCATGAGTCTTTTTCCCAAGATTCATTCCCCGACTTCGTAAGATCCACTATACTTTGTTTTTTGACCAATAATGTCGGCATTGGACTAACCTAGCATTCCCTCAATTTTATCAAAAACCTTATAAAAACCAAAAAAAACATCCCCGTCGAGTTCCATTCGTTTCGAAACTTGTTTTCCGACTAATATTTTCGACCGGATTATCCCCTGTACCAATTCATCAGTAAAATTAATAAAATAAAAACTTCCAAATCTAAGAGTCGAAGAGGACCACCAGTCCCATGATCATACAGCCAGAAACCCATCCCTATTAACATCACTCGAACAAACACTTAATTCCACTACTTCCACTTTTGAACCCCTCCATCGCCACACACTTAGATCATAAGTTCACTTTATTGTCGTGGGAAAAATACACATTGTCGATATACCCGTAACACAAGGCTAAATCAACGGAAGGAAATCATCGGGCAGAAATAACGTATGACAGCGAAAATATTAAAGTATCAGGATATCAGCATAATAATCGTAAAGCAGTAAGAAACCGGCCCACAGTCATCATTTTACATGTTGGTTAGCACTTCCATCGGTCGGCCATCCGGTCCAATCTCGATCCTCGACTTGTTGAATCCCCCAAAACTGCTGTAAACCAAGTCCGGCAGCAGTTCGTACTTGTTTCTCTGGTTCTTGTTCACCTTCTTCAGGAGGACAATCCCGTTCCACGACCAGTTCCCGGCGCTCAGAATGTTACTCATGCTCTTGTAAGACTTGTGCTGGCCGATTCTCTGGGAGTACATCTCGGCTATCACGGCGGTGTTCTTCAGTTCGAAGCATCTCGGAGACTTGATCGCACTTGTTTCGGCGAGCCATTGGACGTACTTGTTGCACTTCGCAGACGCCTCCAGGAGTTCACAGATGAAGTCGATCAGCTTGTCATGTCCTAGACACTGCCTCAGGAAGATAACAGTCGGCTGCCAGCGATCGAACTTGGTCCTGTTCAAGTCCAGCAAGATAGCGACGTCGCTGGGCTGGCGTTGGGCGTGGTGTCGACGATGGGAAGTCCCCAGATTGGCGGTTATCTGATCGAAAGAAGGTACTTCGGAAGCCGGCAAGACGTGCGACGGGTAGGTCTGCGGAGAATAGAAATACATCTGCTGGGGCACTTCGTGGTAGGCAATCTGCGGCATCGGCTGGACGTACTGGTAGCCGTCTGTCATGTGCATACGTTTGCCGTACGTAGGATCATCAAAGGAAGCGGCGGAAGAAGTTCTCTTTCTCGAAACACTCGGTTCGGAAGCGGGAACAGGGTAATGCACAGGGTTCTGGACGAAATGCGGATGTTGTGCTTGATCCATGTGGTAGACCGACGAGGTAGGCAACTCCGGAGACCAGCGATGGTACTCCGGGTTCAGGATCGGCATCTGGTACTCGTGAGGGTGGAGATCGCTGTTGTATCCGCTTTCGGGAGAAGTAGGAGGAAGGACGTCGGACGGGGTCGGGTCAGGACCGTAGTCGTTCAAACATCCCGGGTTCTGCTGGGTCCCGATCTCAGGGGCTTCTTCCTTGAAAGAAGGCTTTACTCAGAAGAAATCGATATATGGTAGCAACTTACAGGAACGTAATTAAGGCCATCTTCTTCGAACATAGGAATATTGGGTAAGTTAAAAAAGTCATCGTCCACAGGATTCAGGTTGGTGAGCGAGAAGTCCTCGGTGAAGTCCTCCGGAAGCTTGTAGGCCCAGTAGTCTTCGTCCGAGGAAGGGTTAGTAGCAAGCATTGTGGATCAATGACCTCGATAAAAGAAACCTCTCAAACTGATGAAAGCGAGGAGATAAAAAAGCCAGTGCGAGTAAAAGCTGTTTAGATTTCTCACATTGTTTTGAACGGAAAGTTTGTCAAGTAAGCGTCCTGTGAGGCAGTCCAACGGACAATTTGGGTCTCTTCGAGGCAAGCTAATTGCCGTTTATATATGGAGAAATAGGACAGAAAAACGGAATTTAGGCCTACTAAAGTAGGAAATAACCTGGACGAATGGAGTGCAATGTGGATTTTGAGGAGGTTGTCGAAATAGAAGTCAACAACGGCATTTTACACTTTGGCACATTTTGTGACTGAATGCGACTGTTCAGGTAGTTTTAGGTTACAGAAGGGACGAACGATCTGTGGAAGTTGGAACGCGGGAAATAATTTGAAATTTTATATGAAACATCGAGACTGATGAAATCGAAGAAGTCATCTCTTGGTTAGTAAGGTTTTCATATATCAACCTTTGTCTTCTGTGAACGTTTATGATTTCTTCCTGTTGATGACTGATTAGGCTTAGAATTTGGAAGGAAAGATCATGCAAAATGAAATTTCAAACAGATTAAGAAATGTTCCATTGAAGATGAACTTTAAAGTTAATTTTACTGATTGTTTCTCTTGACGATGAGCCGGTTTATCTCCTAGAGTCTCAATAAATAAGTTAAAATTGATATATTGATAATTTTTAAGAAACAGTATCTTTTTTCTCGTTTTTCAGTCCATTTCGTTCTTGATTCGTTTATTGACAATTTTTAATTTGAATAATTACATCTAAAAAATGCAACCCAAATATGAAACATTGATATCGACGAGAATGAACTACTTCTTACCCCGGCTCAAGACGAGCTCCGCCATCTGCAACCTTGTCTATTTCCTCCGGACCTTTCGGATTCCCCTTCCGTAGTGTCACCCAATTGCTTTTCGCTCGGAATTTTATATGGAAAATTTCAACAACTTGATCACGTACACGTAGTCGACACGATTATGACTCTTCTTTCACTTCTTCCTTCTTGATATTCAGCAGGATGGACTCCGGAGGATCTTCGAACTTCTCCTCCTCCAGTTCCAGTGCTTGGATGACTTCTGGAGGTGGCAAAACAGGACCCGGTTTCTTCACTTCCACCGAGTTCATCGGCTCCAGATAATCGAACTTGACTGGAACCACTTTTGCCATCGGAATCGCGCACTTGTCTATTTCGGACTCCTCCGAAATAAACTCGTAGTCTTTCAACAGTTTTTCCATTTCTAGCTTTTGCAGGTAATGGAGCGACTTAACTTCCATTATCTGCTTGTCTTTCAATTTGTTGGCCATTTTTGTTATTTTTTCTATCACTTGCTCCACTGTTTCCGGGACCATCGAGGGTGTTTCCGGCTCCGGTCTGAAGCTGTCGTAGATGATAGGATTACAAGCGTCATTGTCTCTCAGAAGTCGGATGATTGAGATTTCGTTTCTTTCTCGGAGAACTGTCGACCTGACCGCCCTCATGTACTCCCTTTCTCCGAAGGTCTGGAGTCTGACTCGCTCCTTCTCGTGTTCCGTGGATTTCAGTCTTCTTTGCTTCTCCTGCTTGATCCAGAGATTCCGTACCGGCAACGGCCACTTGTGGAGGATGGAGTTGATCTGCGGGGGCAGGGGCTCGAAGTACTCCCGTCCTTTGAGGAAGTAATCCTTCACATTGATCATGAACATTTCGTAGTTCGGGATCTCCGGTTCTGGCGGCTGGTCTTCAAGGGACTTCGGGAACTGTTGTTGATATCTTTCTATGATGAGTTTCTTGAGGCCTGCTTGGCCCTTGTAGCCGTCTTCTTGGATCAAATCCCAGGCCCTGACTGGCGGGGGTACTGGTGGAAGGAGCTGTCTAGTCTCGCATTCTTGACTGTCTTCATCAGCACCCAATCCGGGAGAAAGACTGTAGTCCTCGTACTCGAAATCCGCATTAGCAATGAGAGAAGAGCCAGTTCTTCCCCAATTCCGTCGTTTCGCCGGGGCCCCTTCCTCGACCGCTTGTCTCACTCGGGCCCGTGTCATCCTGGAAGGGTGATTGGAGGCGTTCTTTTTGCCTTTGCCGGGTTTCTTCAGATGGGGAGTAGGTTTCAACTCGGGTTTCTCCGCAATATCCCCTTGTCCGGCGTCTTCTTCATCACTAGGGGTCTTCGTCAACAGGATTCTCAGCGGCGGAACCTTTTTGGATTCAGTTGTGTCTTCTTCTGGTTCTGCATCGTCTCCTTCGTCGTCCTCATCGATCTGCAGCCGGGATTCTCCTTCGTCTTCTGGAAATGGAAGATTACGAAATCATAAGCAGCGGATCAAGGTCAAACGAACCTTCTTCGGCATTGTACTGCCTGGCACCGTGTCTTCCTGTCGGTGATTCCCGTTTAAACTTTTTAGATGGCTCGTCGTCTTCTGGACTACTGTGGAAGGCGAAAACATCGTTCTCCGTCGCTGATAAAGCCGCGGATTTCGGTGGTGGGAGCGATTTTCGTTCACTAAAAACCATTTCATATTAAAAATGAATAAAAGTCGATTTCGAGTACCACAAATCAACGAAAATCCATAATAATGGATTAGAAGATAAAAATAAGTAATATCATCCCACAGATGGTGGAAATTGATATATGAAAAACAAAATTTACCTTGTGATTAACCTCGAATTTCCTTCGTCCACCGTTTCCTCGTCTTCCTCCTCATCTTCTTCCTCCGTTGATCCAGAGTCATCCTGATCTTCGTCTTCATTGTTGTCATCGTCGCCTTTGGCTTCTGGAGAAGGTTTTTTGTTAGGCAGCTGTGCCGAAGTGGATTCCTTGGCGTCATCAGTTGGAAGCTCGCCGTCTTCCATTTCTTCCGGTGGATTATTCGTGACCTCCTTCTCACTGCTTCCTGGTTCTTCATCCATTCTCTAGTGTCGATAGATCCAATCAATAATCCACAAAATAACACTTTCCGACGATGTAATCCAGTCAATTTTATCCAGTGAAAAAGAACCGTCTTTCCTCTCGGGACTGGTTTGCCGCGTTCTCAACTGGCCGTTGTTGGCAACAATTTTTTATTGACAAGATTTCCACTTTAAAAGTTTGTTTATCGTTCAATTAGTTACCAACTTTGTCTGAATCGATTTTATCTGACGTTGAATAACAGGAAAAAACGTTTCGTTCTTGACCAGTTCACAATCAAGGTCGTTTTGTTCAAAAACGTTCGCGATTTTTGTTTTCCGTTTTGTAAGTTCCGGCACTGTTTCAGATGGCAGATGACAGTGATTCCAGCGATGATTTCTACTTTTCCAGACGACCCCGAAGACAGTTTAATCCAGAACCGCATTTAGTGACTATTGTGAAGGCGGAATCAGGTTGGATTTCTGGGATAAATTTGGATTCCCAACAAAAATTACAGGATTCGGATTCAACGTGAAAGGACAAGTAAGCGAAGGAGGACAACTACGGAGTATCAATGGGGTACTGTATGCCCCTTTGCAGCATGTAAGTGCCGTATTAGCTGGAGGAGCTGCCGAGAAAGCCGGGCTATTGCGGGGGGACAGGATTCTCCAAGTGTAAGTTGTTTCATATATCGAAACCGAAATTATCGACTTCGAAATCGCAAATCCACTCTTCAAATCTATTTATGACCTAATTCCGACTGATTTCGAACTTATTCAAGGGCAAAAATCAGAGATTTCCCAAAAATCAATAACTTTAATCAAATGTTAACCAAAAAACAACAGATTTTAGGCAAAAAACATCGAAATTTTTTTTCCTTGTTTTCTATTTAGATGAATCATTAAAACATTTGAATCAATTGTTTTTCTTATCTTTCTAGTTATTTTTCCAGGAATAGCGTCAACGTCGAAGGCGCGACTCATCGACAGGTCGTGGAACTTATCAAGGACGGAGGAGATAAATTGGATCTTGTTGTAATTTCTGTGGATGAAGACGAGATAGAACCAGATGTCGGATATTCCGACGAAGCTAACGCTTACTTCAAATATGATTATTCTGAAAAACGGTCTTTGCCGATAACCATTCCAAGTTATCAAAACGTATCCCTCAACGGTGAAAGGTTTATCGCTTACAATGTCCACATGGCTGGGAGACATCTAGGATCAAGAAGATATAGCGAGTTCGTCCAGCTGCATAAAGTCCTCAAAGAAGAATTTCCTGATTTCGAATTTCCAAAGCTCCCTAACAAATGGCCTTTCAAAATGTCAGAACAGCAATTAGACGCCAGAAGGAGAGGACTGGAGCAATATTTAGAAAAAGTCTGTGCAGTTAAAGTTATTGCAGATTCAGATATCATGCAGGAATTTTTAATGGAAGATTCTAATGCTTGTTGTCCTGTCGTTGATGTGAATCTCCGAGTTTTGTTGCCAGAAAATAAGTCGATTTTACTAGATGTCAAAAGAAACAGCAACGCGAAATTTGTATTCAACGAAGTTGTTCGACATTTGAATATCTCCAACGATGCTGTTCCGTATTTGGCCTTGTTTGAAATGATAGACCTCTCATTTGAACGAAGACTACTTCCGGAAGAATGTCCCCACAATATCTACATCCAAAATTACTCCTCTGCGGCTTCAAGTTGCATTCTACTAAAAAAATGGTGCTTCAATGTGGATGTGGAAAAAGAAATTTGCTCGAAAAATGAGTTTTTCAAGAGAATCTGCTTCTACCAAGCAGTCAACGATGTCAACAATGGAGTAATCAACGTTCCCGAGAAGTTATATCAGTTGAAAGCATTGCAAGCAGAAGACAGAATCGACCAGTACCTTTCTGCTGTCCGACAACTAGACGATTACTCAAAAGTCAACTTTCCTGAGTGCAATTTTGTCTGCAATGAAGACAGAGGACTTGTGAAAGCCAGTTTTAACCTCCAGGAAATGACTTTGAAGTTAGTAAAAAATGGATCAAAGAAGGAAAAAGTCATCAATGTTCCTTGGAACCAAATACAGTCCTTCAAGATTATTACAGAATGCCAGAATTTTTCTATAACGTTCTTGCTGGAAGATACGACGATGGAAATAAGAATAGGAACTTTTTTTGTAAGTTTTTTGAAACTGGAAAATTGTAATTTTTTTATTTCAGACGAGATTCATGTTGGACGTGATTGAAAGAATACAAGCAGAACGATCCAAAGCTGGTCTTTGACCAAAGAACATGACAAGGTGCTGAGAAAACAACGTGTATATTACTGTAAACCGGATATAATCTTGTAAATCTATCTTAGCCAAGTGAAATCCAGTAGTATTTCTTTGTGACTCTTGATCAAGAATTTTTACAGAATGCAATTCCAAGTTTTTGCATAATTTTGGTCGATTTTATAATAAAGATAGAGAATGAGTGGTTTTTTGCAAAAAGGAATATATGACTCGCACTGGAAAAATTTGCGTCCTATGAAGAAATGGAAAATCGGGTTGTCTCGTTTTCCCGCCAACTTCTTCGATGTTTTGAATTTTCCCGGTTTTTTTTAATTTTCTTTGATCGATTAATTTTTAATATTTAATTGTTTTAGATGCCTGATTCTGATGAGCGTTCGGCTTCTGATACTGTAGAGAAGCGGAAAAAAGATATCCCATTGCCGACTCCAGAAGAAGATGATCCTAATCCTCCGAGAAAAGAACTAGAAGCTATTTTTGAAATTCTGCATTTTGACAAAAATCATGAGATTTTTGAGAAGATTATGGGACAATATGAATTGATTAAGCAACAAGGAATCATGGAAGTGAGTTTTGTGGAAATTTTTGGAATTTTTATATATGGATTTTTATTTTTCCAGTCTCCGGCGAAGCATTGGCTTGCTTGTTGCTTGTACACTAATGTCTGGTCCACTACAGCAGTCGGGAACAAACCTCCATTGCCGTTTTCCACGATGTGTTTGTTGGATGCCGTAGGGTTGTCCATTATGGAGTTCATGGACAAACTGGAAAAGTGGGCCGTGATGGTCAACGCTCAAGCAAGGCTACTGAATCACATTGAGGCTGTGGAAGGGAACCTGTCTGTCTCCATCATCGTCTTCAACAAGTACACTACACTCGTCCGGGACTGCTTCATCCCCGGTCAAGAGATCCTTCTGATCGACCCGACTTCCCAGAAGCAACACGTTCTGAACACCTTCGAAATCTTCTCCTACATTTGGCTCAGTTATTTGGGATTCAAAAGTGAGTTCAGTGACTACTACATTTAAATATCATTTTTCTAGAACAACTCGTCAAAACTCGGGAAAAAGAGGACTTGATGAACAGTTTCCATCTGCTCCTGGTCATTGCGGATCTAGTGATCACTGATCTCATTGACCAAGGCTTCGAACAATTCCTAAAAAAAGAATTTCTCAACGAAGTCCAATCGAAAAAGAAATCCATCCTTGACTTCTTCTGCGAGAATTACAACGGGGTTTCCCTCGATTGCAAGCACTTCCGTACTCATTGGTTTCTCCAGCAAGCTCAGTCCTTCGTTGAAGATGGTTTTCTCAAGATGAATCTGGAAAAGCAGTCTGAATTCCTGGACCACATCTTTTACAATTCTGATTTCTTTAATCGGATGTACGAAGAGGCCATTGTGGAAAGATTTGAGATCGACGAAAGGATATTCTGCGTGAAAGTCACCCCAGAAATGCTCTTTGATGAAACTGTCGACTGTAAGTTCAAATTTTCATGGTTATTTTAAATTTCAGTCGTAATTGCAATTACTTTCAATTATTTTTATCGTTATTCTCATTTTAGTCTCCAAACTCGCGATAACTGTTGGATTAAGACCGGTGCCTGATGGATCTCTCTCGAAAGATGCAGAAGTTTTGATGAAGAAAGCTGTCGATGCTTCTATTCATAAAGTCAATGTCACCAGAAATCTCCTCACTCCTCTGAGTGGCAAGGCGTACCTGACGAATACGGACCTTTGTTTCCCTGTTGGTCCAGATAATGGCGAAGTAGACAGAAGCACTCACCTAGCTCATTTGCTTAATGCCATTGATCCGGATATTGCAGAAGAATTTTCCAATCTGCTATCCAAATTTCCCACATCGTTGTCTCAGTCCTTAAGTGACAAAGGTTTGATTTTTGTGTTTAATTATTTCTACTTTAACATTTCAGTTGTCAATTTGAATGCACTTTTCATGAGTCGAGTCAAAGAAGAACAATCACTGAATCCGAATTTCGATCCAGTTTTCGCCAAAGCTATAGATGAACACGGAGTCCAGATAAATGATCTATTTCGAAGATTTCTTCATCGACTAAC
The DNA here is from genome assembly GCA_009193035.1 of Halicephalobus mephisto. Taxonomy (NCBI): domain Eukaryota; kingdom Metazoa; phylum Nematoda; class Chromadorea; order Rhabditida; family Panagrolaimidae; genus Halicephalobus; species Halicephalobus mephisto. The sequence continues at coordinate 38,612 of SWDT01000140.1, forward strand.
TCTATCAGATTACAGTAAGAAAGAAGGAAATCCAGCAAAAGTTTTCGAATCTCTCTGTGCTGTTCTTCAAAGGGATGACTTTATCAATTCTCTATATGTTTGTGCTGTGGAAATTTTTATGTTTTCCTACAGTTCCCAAAGAGAGTTCCCCTGGAGTGTTCAAGTAGTCAACATTGCTCCAATTACTTTTTACAAAGTCATCGAACCGGTAATCAGATGTGATCCTGAGTTGACAAGAGACATGCAGAAGCATCTGAATAGAATAGAAGAACGTGTTTTGGAAGAACTTGGATGGGTATTTGAATCACCTATTTGGAAAACAATTGGATCTGAAAATCCGTTTCCCTATTACGATGAAGTTATGATCCCGGAGGGGAAGGCAGATCAGAGACCGATACCTATTGTTACTCCTAATCCTAGTGCAAATGTGTTCAGTAGATTTGGTCCACCTACGCCTAAAGGTAACTTAACTGCGAAGAGAAGATTGGACTTTGATCCGGAAGAAGCAGATCCGTCTCCGAAGAAATTCATACGTGCTGGTGGTAGTAGTTCTTTGACGATTTTTGCAAGGAAAGTTTATTATCTGGCGGCTCTTCATTTGAATGACTTGTGTGATAGACTAAGACTTGAAGAAAAAGGAAGAAGAAAAGTTTGGACTTTATTTGAACATATTTTGAGAAATGAGACTACACTGATGAGAGGAAGACATCTTGATCAAAATCTTATGTGTTGTTTGTACATTATTGCTCGTGTTAGTAGTATTCAGATACCTTTCCATGAGATTTTATATCATTATCGACATCAACCACAAGCTGGAAGTAGAGTCTATAGACATGTGCTGATTGCTATTCAGAATAACTCTAATAATGATGATAGTGCTTCGAGGGATTCCGTATCTTCTCATTCGCATGCATCTAGTACTAATGCTTCTACTGTCACGGCGATGAGATCGGGGTCTACTATGCCTGCTCCTGGAATGACGAGTGCTCCGCCGACTCCAGAACCCCAGAATGCGGAATATAATGATTTGATTTTCTATTATAATCGAGTTTTTGTAAGAAGAGTTGAAGATTTTGTTAAAAGACTTGCTTTTGGAGATGAAACTAATGAGGTGAGGTTTTTGGATTTTTGGTGTTTTAAAAGTAATTTTTTAGAAAATCAACTTACTCCCGGTTCCGACTGTTAAATGCAACACGCTATCTCCAAGAAAAATGATTAGTCCTAATGTTTGTGTTGTTCCGTTGTCTACTGGAAATCCACCTCAATCTCCTAGTAGACCTTTGAGATATAGCGTGAACAGGTCTCCGTCAAAAGATCTCCATCATATTAATGCAGTGATCCGACAAGCAGGTCAATCGACTTTCAGAGTTGCACCTTATCATCCTTGAATTTGATTTGATGTGGTTTTTTTGATTTGTTCATTTTTATCTTGCTAAAACTTGAATATTACAAAGTAAGAAAAGTTTGATTTTTAGTATTCTTCGTCGCCGTCGTGACTGTCAATTCCGACTTCTTGGTAGTCCTTCTCGAGGGCAGCGAGGTCTTCGCGGGCTTCGCTGAATTCCCCTTCTTCCATACCTTCACCGACGAACCAGTGGACGAATGCTCTTTTGGCGTACATCAAGTCGAATTTGTGGTCGAGTCTTGCCCATGCTTCTGAAATGGCGGTGGTGTTTGATAACATACAGACAGCTCTTTGAAGTTTGGCTAAATCTCCTCCGGGTACAACTGTAGGAGGTTGATAGTTGATTCCAACTTTGAATCCTGTAGGACACCAATCAACAAATTGAATTTGACGTTTTGTTTTTATGGCAGAAATTGCAGAATTGACATCTTTTGGAACGACATCACCACGGTAGAGAAGACAACAAGCCATGAATTTTCCGTTTCGAGGATCGCATTTGACCATTTGTGAACCAGGCTCGAAACACTTGTTAGTGATTTCGGATACAGTAAGCTGCTCATGATAAGCTTTCTCACTGAAAGGTGAAATTGCTGTTTTAGTAAATGAATTTTCTTTTCTAATTAAAATTACTGGATAGTGACTAAAGACCAGGTTTATACTTCAGTCACTGTTCGAATGATTTCTTTACTAAAAAGATAAAACTGGAATAGTGACTGAGATGGAGGTGGATTGTCAAAAATGAACACTATCCAAGTTTGATTTTGTTTCCGAAATACTAAAGTAAACATAGATAGTGACTGGAATGAACGGTGGATTGCAAAAACTGGACACTATTCAGGTTTGAGGAACTTACGCTGAAATGATCGGGGCATAGGTGGCCAAGGGGAAGTGGATTCTCGGGTAGGGGACCAGATTGGTCTGAAACTCGGTCAGATCGACGTTGAGGGCCCCATCGAAGCGAAGGGAAGCCGTGATGGATGAGACGATCTGGGCGATCAAGCGGTTGAGATTAGTGTAGCTGGGACGACTAATCTCTAAGTTCTTTCGGCAGATTTCATAAATGGCTTCGTTGTCGACAAGAAAAGAACAGTCGGAATGTTCCAGAGTCGTGTGGGTGGTCAAGATGGCATTGTAGGGCTACAGTAATTCCATTGATGAAAATTAAGCAATTAATGTTTACCTCCACCATGGCCGTCGAGATCTGGGGAGCCGGATAGATGGAGAACTCAAGCTTCGCCTTTTTACCGTAATCGACGGAGAGTCGTTCCATCATGAGAGAAGCGAATCCGGAACCGGTGCCCCCTCCAAAGGAGTGGAAGATGAGGAATCCTTGGAGGCCTTGGCAGCTTTCCGCGAGACCTAAAATTAAAATTTTATTTTAGTGTAAATCATTATGATAGTGACTGAAAACGTTGATAATGCAAAGTAATTTCTATTTAGTTTTTTTCAACAGTTATCACAGAAAGTGTTTATTTTTGTCGATTTACAGACACTATGAGAATGTTTTAATGCATGAAGGTGATAGTAGTCGAGGTAACAGCTGTTAAAGCAAAAAATTCTCAAATGGAAGATTGAAAATCAAATTCTTATTTCTGTTTCAATTTTAACCCCATTCTCGAAAAATACAGTACTCCGGTAGACGTAAACCTGTGACGTCGACGTGACCCAAAGTTACCTCGAGATACTGATTTCCAGATACTAATACCCTTAAGAAGATTTAAAAGATTAAAAATCCACTAATAAACGATCTTTGCTGCATTGGATTTTCGTTGAGTAATGACTAGATAAAAAACAGAAGCCAATCTTTCGAAATCCCAAAAACTTACGTCTGATGCGGTCCATGCAGACGTCGATCAGCTCCTTGCCGATGGTGTAGTGGCCTCTGGCATAGTTATTCGCCGCATCCTCCTTCCCGGTGATCAACTGTTCCGGATGGAAGAGGGTTTTGTAAGTCCCGGTTCGGACTTCATCGACTACAGTAGGTTCCAAGTCGATGAAGATGGCTCGAGGGACATGTTTCCCAGCAGAAGTCTCACTAAAGAAGGTGTTGTAGCTCGAATCCTCGACTCCTAAGGATTGATCCGAGGGCATCAACCCATCGGGCTGGATCCCGTGCTCAAGGCAGTAGAGTTCCCAACAGGCGTTTCCGATCTGGCATCCTGCTTGGCCCACGTGGAGGCTGATCACTTCACGCTGTAATTTCAGAAATTACAGTACAGTAATTCATTTTCGAAGTTTTTCAGATTCGAAAATTGAAAATATTATGAAATTACAGAAATTGAAAACAAATATCATTACGAAATTACTTTGGTACAAATTTTCGAATTTCTTTGGAAATTTCTATATTTCTAGATTTTAGATGTATTTAAAAATTTAATGAATTTTAGAGAATTCTGAGAATTTTAACGAGATTCTGAGAAATTTTAGAATCTTTCCGCTGGATTCTAATAAATTCTAGAATCTTCTACAAGACTAATAAAAAACAATTTGGAAATTGTCTTAGTTTTTTGATTTTTATAACGTTAAATTTCCACCCAACTACAGTATCCTCAAACTTACCATTTTTCCTCGAATTAGGGACATTTTCGGATTTCCGTTAGATTTTTGTTCTTCTCCTAAAATTTCACTCTAATTTAAAAAGGACAGAAATAAAACGGCATTCAATCTGGCTTTTCGAAATGTGTAAGAGTGAGAACCTAATCCCTTTCTGATAACCAACCCAAGTGAAGCCGTTTCCTGGGTAACGGAGAGTGGCAATTGCCGCTTAAGGCTTGTAATTACACCGAAGCCGTATTACCTAATTTAGCTTTGGCCTTGAGGGATATTGACCTAGTAGACAAGTACAGTGTCCAGAGAAAAGGTAAATTTCAAATTGCTTTAACTCCACAGATGTTCAACAAACTTTCGTAATTTTTCATTTCAGATAATTTTACTGTTTCATTTATAATAAAAAATATTAAAATTAAAATTTTCTTCAAAAATTAAAAAAGCATTAAGAAATATATTCTATATAAGTTTATACACACAAAAAGGTACATTAAAATAGGTCTGATATACCAGATACATTGTATTTGATATACTGATGGATTAAATATATCCAGTACATTGGAGCATTTTAATGTACTCTTTTTTACATGTTTTCCATTAGTCCAAAAAAGTACCTTTTATTTGGACGAAACTTACCTAAAATGGGCAAGTTATAGTTATGAATACTAAATTTAGAGTTAAAATTAGTTTTTATGATTTGGGATTCTGAAGTAAATCACTTAATTCTAATTTGAAATTTATACATTTGATTATCTGATTTTTTTGATGCTTTTTGTTCAATTTCCGGAGTATTCGTAATTTTTCACCAAAGTATTATATAAAACTGAATTTACCTAGGATAGTTTTCAAATATTTCCATTTATCAGTAACAAAAATCAACGTTTTAGTAATTTTTCTATTAAACACTAAAGAAAAATTACACTTTGTTCACAAATATTTCATGGCAATCAAACATTTGATTTAGAATTAGTGTTTGTTTGAAGTTGCATCGTGTTCAGGATTTTTTCAACTTGTTCTTTCGTATTTTGACCCAGAATGCTTGATTCTCCATCCATAGCTTGTACTTCAACCTTTTGCTCGTCAGTTTCCGGACTAAAGTAAACACACAAGTATTGTATAAACGATTATGTGCCAGTTGTATCCCAGAAACGTATGTTTTGGACACTTGTGTCTTAAATACTTATATTGTAATTTGAACTACTTTAAATCAAAAATTACAAACAAAAAACTGTTTAAAAGCCGTTCTATGTAACTTTTATCATTTTTGTATGGAAGTCTGGCATAGGCGTTTCTACAGAAGTCCAAACTTCAGAATCCGTGATTCTAAAGACCAACTTTCAATCCTGACATCAGATTCAGAATCTACGAGTCTGATTGTCCCATTCTACATATTTGTTGTGGAATTTTGAGGACGTCTATGCCAAACTTTCATATAAAAACGATAAAAGTTACATAGAATGGGTTTTAAGCAATTTTTTGTTTGTAATTTTTGATTTAAAGTAGTTCAAATTACAATATACGTATCAAAGACACAAGTGTTCGGAACACAACTGTCACACTACGGTATAAACACAAAATAAACGTACTGATCACTGACATTAGGTTCTCGTCGTTTCTTAGGAATAAATCCCTCGCAAAAGACCCAGATAAATTCTATTATGGTTACTACACTAGCTCCAAGAAAAAGACCGAGAACTCCACCGATATCAGAAATCATTTGATAGAAAGAATAAGCTTCGTTTTGTGTCCAATGCTCGTAGCTCATTTCTTGAAGATAAATATTCACTTTTACGAAATTTTTTCTAAAACAACTGTTAAGTGTCATAAAGGCTAGCATTTACTTACTTCACAAATTCTGGACCAAATTCACTTCTTTTCAGAAATTCTGGCAAATCTTCTCGGAATAGATGTGTATAAGCAGTTAAGAACGAATACATGACCATTTCGAATTCAGTAGATAAATTTTTTGAAAAGCTCTTAACTGGTCCCAAAGTGCAGTTCTGAATATCACGATAAAAATTCCTGAACAAGTCTTGGTGATGTTTGTCATTGCTCCCGAAAAATAGAACCGAGCCAATTTCCCATCCATAGTCACGGATTATTTTGCTCAATCTTGCTTCATTTTCTTCGAGGAAATCCATGGTTTTTTGCAACGTTTCATCCAAGTCCTTTTTGATTACATCATTCCATTTTTTCACCAAACCTTCTTCATAAAAGTACTTCATCTTTGACGTCATCATCTCCATCGCCAACTCCCTTTTGGTAACCCTTAAGTCAATGTAGTCAATTATCATGTTTCCGATCTGGTCCATCTTTTCAAGATCCTTACTTAGCATCGTGGTATAACTGTCTTCATCGTAGATATTGTAAATCTTACCGACGTATTTTTGGATAAAATCTAGATGCTTATTCATCTCATCTACCTTCTTTGCACCGAAGAGTTTCTTGACCTCCGATATTCTTCTGTAATTCAATACAGCTTGGGGCTCTTTGAGGAGCTCAATGATGATCTTGGATCTTCTTTCTTCATCCACTGATCCATTGTATTTAATGGCATCGAAGACGTCAGAGTACCGAGAAGCCATGTTTTTGAAGCACGATATGTTGTCGACCAGTCGTTGATAAATACCGGTAAAATTTTCATTTGTCCAGCCCCATTTTGACTCTGTGATCCTGAAAATTAGTCATGTTAAATCTACATATTTTTAATATTCTACTTTTCTGCGGCATCAAACATATGGGATAGAAGTATGGAGGTCTTTTGTTTGTATAGATTTAATAGATCTTCACGGCCATAATCTGTTAATTCGTTGATGTTTTTTAGTTGTTCATTAGTAACTCTTTGCCAATAAGAACAAACATGATGGTTTCTCCTATAATTACCTTTTTCGAAATCTTTGTCGTTCAATTTTTCCCCGTTTTCAGAAACAATCGGTATTGGAAGAATGTTGTCGCCAAGTTCGTTAAGGTACTGTCGTGCAATATAATGCATTTGATCGCAATTTTCCTTCTGTTCATAGGATTTTGATCCGACTCTGTTGTGTCTTCGTTTGAGATGGAATACACATCCAAAGTAATCTGCAGTACTACAGTTGGGGAAATTTTCCGGGACTTTTAAGTTGTATAGTGCTGCCATAGAACAATTACATTTGTTTTCTATTTGATCGAGATATTCTTCATTTACGCCAATTATCATATTCGTCGATTTTCCGCTCGTTTGTCGAATGGATTTCCCAGTATTTTCGATACAGTTGTTCCCAGGTATCTTCTGCTTGTATTGTATGTGGAATGGAATATTGACTGTATAGCCCGGAGGGACACTGATTCTTCCTTGTGGATTAAAGGAAGTATCATTCTGATTAAAAATAAAGATTTGGAATCCAGGTGGTGCAAGACTGGTAAAATACCTGGAGCAAGCGTCTATTCGTTCGTAGGTTTCAGCATTTAATAACAATTTAAACCCCTGATGTGAGCCATCTTCAGTTATCTTGATGGGATTTTCTGAGTCAGCATTTATAACCCAACACAACTTATCAAATTTCCAAAGTGGTTTGAAGTCACTAGCAGCACACTTCGTTCCATTAGGAAACTTGCACTTCATAATCATATTTTCTGCAGAATGCGAGGCATTATTCAGAAAAGAAATTGCATCTAACTCTCTGTTGTTCTCGAAATATGCTCCAAGGGATGTTTCTATCGGAAATTTATCCATATATCTAAGCATAAACTGATTTGTGTTACAAATGGCTATTGCAGGGAACGCAATCTCTGTTGGATACTTCATTTCGACATTTGTAGACAGAGGCCCTGACATAAAATTTGTTATTTGTTTCGAAATATAGTAACACGTAAGACAAAGGAACACCAGAAGTATTACAACCCACATGTATTTAGTTATTTTGCTTCTTTCTTTGACGTGGTAAAATCCATGAATATAGTTTTCCAAGACATGATCGACGTTTTCAGCATGGAAATGGAAGATGATTTTGCCGTTAGATGCACTACGGTTGATTCTTTGAGACCGAGTCATTGAGATCTTAGCATCTTCTGTATCCTCCACGTTCTTATCGTTATTTACAGTAACTTTCACGGACGGCTGTCTGAAATAATGCAAAATAAAAGCATATGATTTATATTACCTTTTCGCTTTGAGAAGTTTTCGAAATTATTGATTAGGAAACACCGGCATAACAATCCCTTAGGACCCCGTCTAACGTTTGCGGAACTTTAAGCACTAGACCGCTTGTGACTAAGCAAATGAGAAAGATACCGATCGGAGAGTTCTCCAGCTCTTCCTTTGTGCCGCTTATCCCCAGTTAGTGACACCGTTTGTCACATGTCCTCAGAAAATACATTACGCATAAGTATCAAATTTTTTAAATTTTCTTATTGCGTCTAATTTTACGAACAGAAGAACTGTAGGTAGGAAGTTCAGCCAAGACGTTGATCAGTTACAAATGACGAAACAAGCTAGACACAAAAATTAGCCGAGTTGTACTCCTCCATCAGAAGTCTACATGTCTTTCCGTCTTTCATTATCATAGCTTTCCGAACGGATACTAGACTAGGAACTAAGGTTCCAAAAGTAATATCATTCAATGGAGCTTCTCATTCATGATATTTCAGTGTTTTTATAGAATTAATTGTCCGGAAATTCGCAAACTACCCCTTGTGAAGTTAAACTTTCCATCAATCATAAAAGTTGAATAAATGAATGCTACAGCGAAATTTTTTTCATTAATCGCTTTGTTTAAAAAATTATGTTCTTAATCGAAAACAATGTTACAGTCGCTGATATCGTTTTTATCATAATTAACTAAATTCCATGGATACATGTTTATTTTTGAATTTTCCATGAAGAAGAAAAATGCACTTTCGTATATTAAATAATCATATTCTCTGAATCGACTTCAAAGACAAAAAGTATTCATGTTGCAATAGAATACAAGTGTCTTTTGTTCGATTTTTAGTCGGCAAATAGTTCTTAAACTGTTGTGCTGAAAATAAAGAACTTATTATAATGTCATTTGTTAGTAATTTAACAGAAATTCATATATATGTTTGAATTTGAGCATGATTTAACTTTTTTTGTATTCTTATGTGTTCGATACGGCTACAGATACGGAAACTGAAGTTCAACCGGACCAATAACTTACTCAAACCCTGAGGCATCACTTTACTAGTAGTCAATCATTTGAGTTTTACTTTTGTATTTAACGTTTATAAAGAGCTTTTACCACTCTCATTCGTTCAAATATTACTAGATATCATAATTCAACAGTACCATTATGAAAAAACAAACATCTGTTGAGAAAAATAAACAGACACTTGATTAAGTATATGCATGAACAGTACTTTTCTATTATTATTCAGAAATCGTTCTACTTACTGGTTTCAAAAGATTCAGAAGCAGTTTCAATACAATATATTATAGAAAGTGATTCAATGAAACTTACTTATAACTTCCTATTTACCCAAATTGTACCTACAATTTATAGATATATATCAATAAGAATTGAGATTATTGTTGATCATGTAGTGGCATTTGAGGAAATAATACAAAAGTCAGCTGTGAATTAATTTCACAAGTATTCAGGAGAGTGTCTGCATCTGTTTAAAATACGACAGATTTTCGAGAATGCAAATGGTTTATTTATCTTCCGATCACAAGAGAAAAATAAATTATAACCTCTCTATTAGATATTTTCAAACTTAATGTAATTAAGAAGTACGAAACTTTTTTCGCTTAATCTAAAATCTCAAAGATGTTTGACATAAAATACGTGTTCCTTACCCAAATTCAAATACTTCTAAATTTCTGTACTGGGAAAAGTCCAAGATTACGTAGAATGCATCTTAAGTAATAATTTTTATTGAAAAGTAAAAATGTTTAATTAAATGAAGTCTAGACTGCCATGTAGGGCTCCAAGTACTTGGTCCAGTACTGTAATTCATCGACTTATAAATTATTTAAAAAAATTAAAATTGCTTACAGTGATATTGAAGATCATGAAGCAGACGGGGAAGAGGATTCTGCTCATCAAATCTATCCTTCTGGATCTTTCACAATATCTGATGTTCCACAAAGTCCCCCACCAGGTATTGGTTCTCGGGAGGATGATGTCGGCGTTGATGACTCTGGTGTCGGCAGCGTTGTTCAAGATCAAAGAATTCGCTGTTTCGGTACCATATTCGTCGTGCTTAGCATGTGGGGAAATTAAATTGGACTCCATCACAAATTGGGCCTGATGCTGATGACGATGACTTTGTCTTATGATGTCCTTTCTGGCCGCCCAATTCACAAGAGCAAATTCCAGAAAAGCTCCGAAAATAAAGACAAGACAGACTCCGATCCAGATGTCAATCGCCTTCATGTAGGACACCGAAGGCAGATTCTGATTCACCATACTAGCTTGAGTTGTCATCATCAGCAAAGTTATCATCCCCACGGTCACCCTCGCCGGGATAGCGTCCTTATCCATCCAGAACGAGATCCAGGACACAACTACCAACATGAAGCTTGGGATATACCTAAAAGACCATATTATTAAAAAATAAAAAATTAAACACAATTGCTGGGACAGAAACTAGACTAAAAAGAAAGTAACCAAAGAGAGCCTGGATATCAAGGACTTTAGAATACTGTAGGGTTTGAGTGAAGTTCTCTGCCATCTTTTGTGGGAGATATATGATTACTATCTGTACCTTGTTGTTGAAGTAAAGATTAGTGATATTCTTCGTTTCTATCCTAACAATTATATTATTAAAAAAATTAAAAAGTAAATATTATTGTGAAATTGTCCTGATATGAATTTTTAGAACTTCAAGTTTTGGATGTTGATTTTCAAAGTTATTATTGGATTCTGAAAGATATTAGAAGTTTCTATGAAATTCGGGAAATCTTCTAGAATCTCTCACTGAATTCTCAGATCTTCTAGAAGGTCCTATAGTATTCTAAAAGGTTCTGAAAATCAATACAAGATTCTGAAAAGCTCCGGAAATCCCAGAATCTTTCGTAAAATTCGGATTTTGAATAACCAATACAGTAATCAACTTACAATTGAAATAGATAATAACTAAATTGCCGTTTTAATTCAATAATGGCTTTGAGACAACTGTAGGCCCCAGTGTTGGTGACTGAAGTGCAATTGCCTGCGATTACTTTGTTGAGAACGAAGGACGGGAGACTCTTATAGAGTCCGGCTTTTATCTGGATGGGATAGCCCTTTTTCCAGTGATATACGATGTCCGAAGTGGTGTAACCATAAGAGGAATATTCGATGAAACAAGTCTGGATGTCGAGAGGGTAGTTGTTGAGAGCCATAGGGCAGTTGAGGGTCAGAGTCAATCTACAAGAGTACAATATCCTCGCAGTGCCGTTGTAGACTCTGATGAGCATGTTCGGTTGGTCAATGTCGTGTCGTTTTCCGTCTTTTTCATTCTGGAAAACCGTATCCGGAAACCAGATTTTCTGTCCAGGAGACAGTACGACATAGGGCAAAGTGTCCGAATAAAAAAGGAGCCTTTCGTCGACCCATTCTTCTCGGAATGTGAATTGTATACTGTACTCCATATTGACATCATCCACTTTCGATATGCTTCTGAGGTACATGTTTACCGTAACGTCGACAGGCGAGTCTTCGACGTTCGGGTCCAGGGTTCCCCGGGGCCTGACCCTCCAGTCGTAACTCTCGGGGCCTCCTTCCAAGAATTTCTTGATTATCTTCTGTTCATCCAACAACCTCTCATATCTGGAAATATATTTTTAAAGATAATTATTTTTTTAATTAGGAAAATCATTAAAATTTCTGTTTTTTAAAATATATTTTTAGTGATTCTGAAAAACTTCCAAATTGCTTCATCATTTTTTTGGATTGTCTGCAGACTTTTAGGAAAACTCAACTCAAATGGATAAACAAAAAATACCAAAAGTTGAAAACAGCAAGAAATCCTAAAATAAAGTGATTCAAAAAACAACAGAGTTTTGATTTCTAAGTTGCCCAGAAACAATTGTTTTTTAGAAAGGAATTTCCAGACATGGACGAATTATGTCTCGTTTTGAAGGGAAAATTAGTTGACATACCTTTTGTGAACTTTTCCATTGAAGTTCATTTCCGATCCTTCGCCTACTGTCGATTGATGAAGCAGGATTATTAGCTGAAGAAACATAGTAGTGAAGACGATCCGGGATTTTCGATACCTTGATCCTGTCCATAGGACCTGAAAAACTCGTTTTAGTTACTATAATGGAATTCTTTTTTTTTTCCAAATTAATAGAAAAAGTTTAAATTTTTTGAAATTATTGTTTTAAGATAAATATTTGAATTAAGATGGATTCTACGTAATTTTGGACTTTAGGCACAGAAATTTAGAAGTGCTTAAATTTGGATAAAATGTAGAATGGGATAGTGGGACCCACAATTCTGAATCTGGTGCCAGAATTCGAGGTTCTGAAGTTTGAGAAAGCATAACTCCATTAGATGAAACCTAATCGACTTCTTTTTAAAATCATATCTATCCCCAGAGATCTCCAACTTTTCTCTAGACACTGACTTTTGAAGTGGTGTTTGAAGGAGGGATTCTGAAATCTGTTTTCTTTTATTTCTATTTATTATTATCTAAATGAATCGTAAGAGATCTGAATTTTATATGCACTGATAACTCATAGAGATCCTCAGTTTCATCTGTAACATCCTGAACTATATTTTCATCGGACCTATATGTAATTGCCAACTGTTTTATTGATTCTTGTAAATGTTGATTTTTACATTTTTATTTTTCGCGAGAAAAAGCTATTTACTGCAGTAGGTTTGGGGATCTCCTGAAATTCGAATAAGTAGGAACTGTCCTCCTTTTTAGCTTCTTTTATTCGTTTGAATGTAACATCTATAATAACTTTATGTTTTTCATTCCTTTCTTGTTCAAATAAACTAATCAAAAATTTCTTGCTTCTGTCGTAAATTTAAATGACGTTTGGGTTTTTGAAATAGTTCATCCTTGTGGGAAAGTGGGAACTTCAAGATATTCATTCATTGTTTCTCCAAGTTTTGATATCCACAAAGAAGATGCGGATATTTCTTCATTTTCAACAGCATGTTCTTCAAGACAATTTTTGTACATGTGCAAAAAGCAATCAGTCATAGTTTGTGGCTCCTTTCGACCTTGTGAGGTCTCTTCATCTTCATCAAGTTCTTTAAGCTCATGTGGAAGTATACGTAATTGCCAAAAATATGTTCTCTCGCTCAATTTAATGTTGGATTTCAGATTCTACTGACATATCATTTCGTGAACTGAAAATACTTCCGTGGATCACAATGTTCTTTTTTGGTATACAAATCCATCAATTCTGGTATATATTCTTTATATTCACCAACTCTAATTTTGTAAAATCGATGGACTCTGCCTCCATTCTTTACAGTTTTCCGATGAACGGAACATCTAATGTTTGGGAGTTTGGCCTTTTTCTTGTTCGCAGACTTGATCGGTGTTTTTAGAATCTTAATCTTGAGTTTTGTTAGTTGGCATAATATTTTTCATTATTAGAAAGAGTAGCCTCTCTTATTTTGTCATAGCATTAATAACTTCTTCAGGAGTTCCAACATCCTTCTGAACTAATGTTTCTCGAATTCTATTTTTTATTCGAGCAGCTTCACAGTCACAACTTGATTTTCCAGTTTGGACTTCAAAGAACACAACTTTCCTGATGTTTATTTGGATTTCTTTTGCAATTTTATGTAGTGAAATGAACATTTCGACCAAATAATAACACTCGGCATTGTCCAATTGTAAAATAATTCTGTGAATCTTCCAAATTCTTAACTCTCTTAAAACATTTGTTATAAGAACTATAACAGACGTAGAATCTAAAAGTATAGTATAATAATGGATACATATTGAAATAACTTGTTTTCATCAGAAGTCAGATAAACAAATATGTGCTCGGCAAGTTCATTTTGTATTCTTACAAGTACAAGTGTAATATACCAAGGAATTCCACACTTTCCATAGTATTGATCTTGACATTCTCTATGATAACATGGTTTTAACTTTTGAACCCAATCCATTGTAATAAGAACTTCATCTTCTTGAGGATCGTTTGTCAGTAGTTGTTTGGTTTTTCACTATATACAGCTCAGAAAATATGTTAGCACATTCTTTTGACATCTTTGATGTTTTCCTGTATCATAAAGGTATCTCTTCCAGCTGATTGCGTCTTTAGAATATTTTTTCTGCCGCTTTTCTTGGATTTCGTTGGCGATTCAGAACATTATTCATTTTGACACCATTAGGATGTATAATTGTGTGTTCATGATCAACACATTTCACTTGGAAAGCTGTATTTTTCGGACCGGTAAGAGAATTCAAAATACAATGACTAGCAGAATTGGGATTTTGCGATAAAAGAGATTTGAAAGTGGTTGTAGGTATTGTTGATTTTGCAACACATGATACTTTATAACTTTCACTTCCTATTGATCAATGTTTCTAGCTACTCATCAATCTTCTATTTGTTCTTTCAAGTCATCAAAAGCCTATAAATCAAGCATTTTGAATTGCATATTTAAATATATAACTTGCATCTCTTCCAAATGCAGTGAAAAAATCAGCCCATTTCGGACTTTTAACTGTTGTGGCAGAAGCCTTTTCTAAAAGATGCCATAACGTAGAATCTGGTAGCACTAAATTTTCTTCTTTTCATCTCCGCTTCATACGCTTGCATCAGTTGCGCTCCTTGCTGTTATCAAACTACATTTGAAAACTGAAGTTTTTCTTCATTAGATGACTTCACAGCTTTCATCCCTCATGGTAACTTGGTCACTACTGAGGAACTAAATGTGTAGTATTGAGAGTATGTTATTGGTTGGATGTCGATGGTGTGACACCTTGGAGCTCCTTGATTGGGCGGAAAACTGTTGATTCCTACTATTAGCAATTAAAGCCTGTTTATCTTAACATAAGCATAGAACAAAGAGGAAAGGTTCTCGTTTGACCGAAGTCAAACTCGGACCAGTCTAAAGCTGGAATTTCTCAAAACTCTCTAATACTTTAGCCTCGCCTCCTAGGCGTCAACTGACTGGTCGAAGCTTTGGGCATTCTGTCTAGGCCGTTTGCGGTTTAACTCCGATCTTTATGCCTACAAAACGACATCTAAATCACGTCTGGAAGGAACCAAAGAAGGAGAAACAGGACTTACCGTCAGATTCAGTCAGACAAAGACAATTACCAAAACAAAGGAAGTGCTATCAACTTCGATACGAATAAAAAATCCGAAGCAGAAGCAGACCTTCACTAGACAATAGAAGAAGCCGGAAATTAAACTTCACACCATAGTCAGGCATTTCGTGAAAGAGGTGTTGATATCAGAGAAGCAAAGATTGCAGGAGGAATAACATGCAGACAGAGAGTAGTTATTCCCAGTCCCTGACAGCTCGTATTAGGGTATAAAAAAGGGACTTTCTCCTTAACTAGGTAGGTTATACTTTACCCCTATTGTCTATTCCTGCTATCATTAAACTCTGTGATCAAAAATCTAACATCTTTATCACGAAAATTGTAATATAGTTCATTTAAATGATTATGACAAATTTCCAAATCCAGCTTTTGATTACTTTCCAGTTTATTAGTTCATTTTAGAGAAAATCGACCGCTTCTGGGTAAAAGTAAATCTTCCAAATGTTCACAATCATATAAATGCTTTACTTTAATAGTGTTTTTGACTTCTCGCAAACTAAACGCATTATTATAAGAAACGATAAAAGAAAACTCACGTTTCCATTGAGTCTCAATATTGGCTAATTTCGTTGATGAACTTAGGTAAAAACATTAGCTAACTTTTCATTTCATATTTTTAAAATTACAATCAGTTTCAATTATATTTCCCAAAGTAAATATAATAAGCAACACAAACATCATCATCAAACTTTACTCTTGTTCAATTTTAAATTCTAAATACACATTGGAGCAATGGACTGAAAAGAAAGCCAATGGATTATTGATATCGCACCCTATTGTGCATTATAGAGGACCCTAAAGGTCATCAGTGCATATAACATTCAGATCTCTTACGATTTATTTAGATAATAATAAATAGAAATAAAAGAAAACAGATTTCAGAATCCCCCTTTCAAACACCACTTCAGAAGTCAGTGTCCAGAGAGAAGTTAGAAATCTCTGGGGATAGATATGATTTTAAAAAGAAGTCGATTAGGTTTCATCTAATGGAGTTATGCTTTCTCAAATTTCAAACTCCAAATTCTGAAGGTCAACCTCAAAGTCTGAAAGATGCTAGAATTTTCTACAAGACTAATAAAAAACAATTTGGAAATTGTCTTAGTTTTTTGATTTTTATAACGCTAAATTTCCACCCAACTACAGTATCCTCAAACTTACCATTTTTCCTCGAATTAGGGACATTTTCGGATTTCCGTTAGATTTTTGTTCTTCTCCTAAAATTTCACTCTAATTTAAAAAGGACAGAAATAAAACGGCATTCAATCTGGCTTTTCGAAATATGTAAGAGTGAGAACCTAATCCCTTTCTGATAACCAACCCAAGTGAAGCCGTTTCCTGGGTAACGAAGAGTAGCAGTTACTGCTTAAGGTTTGTAACTACACTGAAACCGTATTACTTCATTCAACCTTGATCTTGTAGGATATAAATAGAATAGACAAGTTGAATGTTCAAAGGAAAAAGGTAAATTTCAAATTGCTTTAACTCCACAGATGTTGAACAAACTTTCACAATTTTTCATTTCGGGTAATTTTACTGTTTCATTTACAATCAAGAATATTAAAATTAAAAAAGCATTAAGAAATATATTTTATATAAGTTTATACACACAAAAAGGTACATTAAAATGGCTCTGATATACCAGATACATTGTATTTGATATACTGATGGATTAAATATATCCAGTACATTGGAGCATTTTAATGTACTCTTTTTTACGTTTTCCAGTAGTCCAAAAAAGTACCTTTTATTTGGACGAAACTTACCTAAAATGGGCAAGTTATACTTATGAATACTAAATTTAAAGTTAAAATTAGTTTTTATGATTTGGGGTTCAGAATTCAGGATTCTGAAGTGAATCACTTAATTCTGGTTTAATGTTTGGAATTTTTTGAAGAATTAGTATAAAAGTCAGCTGTGAATTCATTTCAAAAGTATTCAGGAGAGTGCATCTGTTTAAAATACGACAGATTTTCGAGAATGCAAATGGTTTATTTATCTTCCGATCACAAGAGAAAAATAAATTATAACCTCTCTATTAGATATTTTCAAACTTAATGTAATTGAGAAGTACGAAACTTTTTTATTTCTGAAAAAATAAATGTATAAAATTCTTTATCTTTGTTAAAAACGACAAATAAATAATTATCTCTGGGAAATTCGTACTATTCCGTTATATAAGGAAACGTTTTAAGTTCTAATAGATATCACTTCGGTAACGGAAAACAGTCTATGATTCTATAATTAATTCAGTTGTCTTTATAAAAGTGGGATTCGTGAGGAACTAAATGCTTGTTTTCCATTAGTTTTGAAATTTTCCTTGTTACTGCAATTCAAGAATCAATTACACCCCCAGCTGGAAACTGTCCTGATGGAACGTTGGAAGCTCCAAATCATGTTTGCTTCAACTTCTTCAGTGATCGTAGAACTTTTCCCGACGCTGAAAGCTCATGTTTATCATTGGGCGGACATCTAGCTGTTGTTGATTCTTTATTTACAAATACGTTTTTAGCTGGTAAGATAAAATCAACAATAACTGATTTCTTAATACCTACTTTAAAAAACGCCGCAGATTTGGATTCGGATGACTTCTGGATCGGAGCACATGTGTACACAAACCTTGCTTGTCAACCTTGGGTTTGGACGGATAACAAAAAATTGGTTGCTCATTCAGATTGGGCCAATGGAGAGCCTTCTGGAGGAAAGCCTTCTGGAGGAGAGACTAGTGGAAGTAGTTGTGCAGCAGCGTCTGTTCTAGATGGAACTTGGAGTGCCGTTGATTGTAGTTCAGCTAAGCCTTACGTCTGCGAAGTTCCTCGTGTCATATCTTCTTGTCCAGATCAGTGGATTTCCTTCAAATTAACCAAGTCTTGTTACGAAGTTTTCTTCAATGCAACCTGGCAAGATGGTGAGAATTTCTGCCGAATGCAAAACGCTCATCTGACTTCAATCCATAGCCAAGAAGAGAGCAATTTCATCATCAGTAAGTTTTTCCGAATATATGTTAATAAGTACTAATGTGTTAATTTAGACATAGCCGATAGTGGAGAAGATAAAGGTGATCCTAATGAGTGGATCGGACAAACTTGGATAGGACTATCCACTGACCAAAACGACAACCAGTGGCTGACGTGGACTGATGATTCTGTCGTAGATTATTTAAATTGGAATATTGCACAACCTGATTTCATAACTACTGACAAGTGCGTATTTCTCGTTACTGATCGTATAGTAGGAACAAATTCCAATCATGGTTTTGGTTTTGAAAATTCTAGATGCAACAATGTTTTGAGAAATTACGTTTGCAAAAAACCAGCAACTCTTCTAAATATCAATTAAAAGCGTTATTTATGGCTATAATAAATCTGTTAACAGGAAAACTTCAAAACATGTAAAGTACAATCTTAATTTTCCCATATCTGAACTCAGAAGAATTTCTTGATTTCCATAAACAGATATAGTTGCAGTTCAGAAACTTCAAAGCACACTAGACCCGGGATAAATAAATAACTCTCCTTTGTACTATGATTATTGTAGGAACGAAAATGTCCATCCATTAATTAACTTTATTCACTGTTCTTTCTTACAAACCATTTAGTAATTGAAGAATACTAATTCTTGAAAACAAGAAAGTTTGATTTGAAAACACGAAAGAAGTTAGTGCTAAGAATATCGTAGATTAATATTCTCATGGTGCAAGTTCTGTGGTTGAACAATTTATCGTTTTTGTAATATTGAATATTCCTACAAAAAATCAAGTCATTTTTGATACATGAGATTTGAGAAACAAGTGATTTCGGGAAATTCCCCGAACGACGAGAAAACATTGACGTTTGATCGCATCACTTTCGTTCGTTTTTGATAGTTAAACGTACATCAATTCAGAAAACCCCATCTTCTTTGGAACGCAGGTCTCTCGAACTACCGTAATTCTTAACTATTTAGTTTTTCATTTCAGCTGAAGCTATGTTACTCATACTTGGTTATGAAGTCACAGATCTCGCTCTGACGTTCAGAATTTAGCGGTTAGGGGAGATGTTGATAAATGTCTAAGTATTATGAGAGCAATGAGAACAGAACTGAGAGGAAAACATTGGACTTCATGGGATTAACATCAAATGAACTCTATAAGAATATATATTCAAGTATTTTAAACCATCATTCTTGTGAAATACGTTTAAAACAGTTATAATTGTTTTTCATTACTGCATAACACTGTCATCTGTATGGATTGCAGTTCCGGTGCTAGAATTACACTACACCTTCTTGATTTTCCAATATGACTAGTAAATCTAGAGATTATACTTGATCAGAGAATTGCAATAAAATTCCTATTGTCATTCACAAAAACCATACTGAAACATATTTTGCGTAAGTTGCTCTTTTCAGATTTCTAAATTAGACAATGATCAAAATCGATAAATGCAAGAAAAAAAAGTTCGAACAACTTTATATTGGACTCATTTTTCCAATTTGTGGATCTTGTCGAATCGTGGAAATATCCACTCTTCCAGAGGATAGTCTACACAGACATTTCGACATCAGATTCGAGAATTTTCTGATGATTCATAAATAAATCACGTGATTTAGTTTTGTCTTCTAAACTATGTTCCCTCGCAGACCATGTTGTGATTCATCGAAAAAACAACTTTTAATAGATATTCACGTTTATTAACATCCGATGTTTGGTCATTATTCACTTTTGTTTAAGGAAAGTCATAACGAAGAGAGATCACATTGCATCCTCCTACTAGTGACGTATGAATCAAAAAAACGTCATGACCCACCCTTCACTGCATTATAAATTCCTTTTATTGAACGCATTAGTAATTGCGCTGCCTGAGCAACAAGGTTGTTTCGTTAGTTGAACAGAAAAAACCTAGGATAATACCGACATATTTTTATTATTTACGAATTTCTTCATCATTTTGTAATTCGCCGCCCTACTACTCTTCATTAAGTGTGAGTTGTATATAAAGCAGATGAATTCCACAGACCAAACGATCGATAACAAGCAGTCTCAGAACTTGTCTGTCAATTCTCTCATGTGCCAGACCGAGAAGTTTAATGGAGTGAATAAGCTGGAGATCAACTTCGGCGGAAATCCCACTTCTCATTCTCAACACTCTTCTGCTCAGAACGAACCTTCAGCTCGATTACCAAGTTCCAGCCCTTCCTCAACAGAATCGGCTGGGAAGATAAAGCCGAAGAAGCTAGTTTCATCTGGATCTGTGCCTTACAGTCAGTCGATACGTTTCAGACGAGAACACCAAAGCCGACAGAAGCCCCAGTCATTGAGCGGTAAGAAACCAGAGAGAACATTCTCCGTCGACGGCGATTACAAGGAAAATCTCGACGCTGTAAGTTTACTAGCACAACGCTGACCTTGAGATACTTACTCCTCTGGTTTAGGAAGCAATCTTCGAAGAGAAACTAAGAGTAGCAATCATAGAACTCTTCGGCATTCTCACTCCAGCCCAGCGAGCTCAACTCCCACCTGATGCTTTCTCCTGTGCCGAGTCTATCATCAAAAATTCACAACCCATTTCCAAAAATTAACTCTAATACGTGGATTCATACATTTTTTCATCAATGTTGTTTGAGTTTTCTATCTTTTAAAGTAGAAGAATGAAAAAAATTAATAAATATCAAGCATTTCCTTTTTCTAAACTAGACAATTGTCAGCAAATGCTTCTTTTTCCTCCAAATATTATCCAAAAGTATATGTAGTCATTGGAATATTACTTAGCCAATCCAAGTTCAGGACCTTTAAGACAACAGTTGGCACACAGTCAATGTAGATACTGGACATAAATGGCGATATTCCCAACGTCGCGAAACGTGAGATTCCTAAAATTCAACAAAAGTTAGGCTTCCTCTGGAGACGAGTATGCTTAGGGTTAGAATTCCGGTATTTACAGAAAGGCCGAAAGAACAAAGGCAATTTGCACAAGAGGAAAGGATAAATTGGTGTTTCTTGAGATTCTCTTATGCATCTCTCAACTAATTTAACTTCTTAGACGTCACATCTGTATTTGCTATTACTGGATAGAAGAGAATTTCTTGTTTATCAGTAATTTTTGTGGAATACATCACATACACAACACCCGATTCATATTGTAACTCTACTCCAATTTGCACAAACGGCTTGTGAAATCCTTTTATTTCTTTGTTATTTTTTATTTTTCATCTTCATTAATACACAACTTCACAAATATTTACATCATTAATTGTACAAGTTAAACAAAAAACCTTGAGATTCTGGGCAACAACTATTGTCGTTTTACAACTTATCATTGTTGTACTTTTCGACTACATTCTGTGTGAAAACGAAGATATCAGGGTCTTTGACTTCCAGTTCATCTCGTTGTTGTTGATTAAGTTTCCGGAACATGGTGTCGATGCACATCTCCATCGCCTTCTTCAACTTCGAATCCTTAAAATCAGTTAATTATCATGTAGTATTTCTCACTCAAGCCCTACCTGTTCTCTGTAGTTCTGCATCCCGCATCTTCTCCTGAGTTTGCTCTTCTCTTCATTGGTCACGGGAGTCTTGTCGTGGTTCTGGCGCTTACGACCGAGATGGCTCTTCATTGTCAGTGCCTGGACTGCCTTGGGGATACGAAGTGTTATACGACTTCCGTTACGAGTCACCTTCGTCACCTTTGTATCTTGAGGATCAGGAGAGCCCATGGTTTCCTCAGCATTGAACGAGCTCTCCGTTGTGCTGTTGGAGCACTCTTGGTTCATCTGGCAGGAACAGACAGCATTGCAACTCACTGGAGCTTGACAACAGTTGCAGTAATAAAAGTCAGATGGATATTGCTGGGTTGAGGTAGAATGAGGGTAGTTTGAGTATTCAGGGTTGTCATAGTGTTGCCAAGTGACATGGTTCGGATTCACTTCAGCTTCGGAGTAATAGTTGTTCGAAGAGGGATATGGATAGTAAGTACTGGCAGTTTGTTTATAAAAGCAAAGTATTAGAGAATTCAGATAATTTGGACTATCGCTGAATATCTTACATTAGAAGTAATCATTAGATGAATCATCTGATGCTTTCTAATTATTAGAAATCTCTTTGAGCTCTTTTTTATTCATGTTCAATTACTTTAGGAAAATTCGCTAACTGTGATTCAGATGACGATGCAAAGTTTAATAAATCAGTTCCATGTGCATTTGTAGAGTTTATGCGTAATTGTTCATTCATGCAAAAGTAAGTTCAGAACACTGTTTTAAATTGTTTATGTGATATTTGACGAAGACATTATTTTTCATCGAAGAAATGCGATGAAGAAATTACATATCAGAAAAATTAAAATGCTGTATTATTGGAAAGTAATATGGAAATCGATTACGTCTAATTTGGTTTCTGTGAATATCAATACAGACATGTTTCAGACGGCATCAAATAATTAAATTTGAATTTAAAACCAAAAGAATTTTAATTTTTGTATTTGTTTTTCATTTGAGCAAAACATATTTTTATTATTAAGAAATTAGAAAAATTATCAAATTTCTTACAGTCCGATGATTAATGAAGTCTATTAGGTTCCATGGAACAAGTAATGTCTTTATCTGTCGTCGATAAATTTTAATGTTTTCTGTTACCAATTTACCGGTATTTTCGGTTTAGAAAAAAACACTTAGGACAAATTTGTCTATGTCGCATTACATATCTACATTTACAAAGTTTCATTAGTATCTTTGATATCTTCATTTTACGAAAATTTTTTCGATTTTTACAATTGCAATTATTTAGATGGGATTTGCTTTTGAATCAAAAATTTAAATCAAAAAATTACTAGATTCATTTTTTTTTAACTATTATAGTTTTTTGAAATTGTCATTTTAAAACATTTTCATAGGTTTGAATGGTTTTTACAAATCTAGTGAAAGTATTACATTAGATTTTCTTATTTGTTTCCTCGTTACTAGTATTTACTAAAATATTACTAATAGGTATGATTTCTTAATTGCTAGTTATAAATATGCACTTTTTCCTGCACTACTTTGTAGTAAAACATCCAAATACGATGACCAATATTTATTTCTTGTTGTTTCCTCTCGTCTTCATCGTTATCACCTCTGCCGTTTATCCTGACGAAAAAGTCACCAACGGCATTCTTACTTACTACGAAGGTGCGGGGAAAGGAGCTTGTGGTCATCAACAGAATGCCAGTTCTGAGATGCTGGTGGCCGTGAGTCGTAATTACTTCACGACACCTAATCCTAACCGAGATCCGGTCTGCAACTTTTGTCTCCAAGTAAATTACAATGGAAAAAGGTTTGATGGATTTAATTCTCTATATATACAATAGAAAATTACAGTATCATGGTTCCTATCAAAGACCAGTGCCCAGAATGCCCTGAAAATCATATCGATTTGAGTTTGCCTGCATTCAGAAAACTCGAAAATCCGATCCGTGGAAAAGTCTACGGTGCCACCTTCATTTTTAAAAACTGCAAAAATTTGGATCAATCGTTGTCTTCTTCGTTAATAAACAATATATAATTTTTTATTTTTTTCCGAATTATTTGTTTTTGCATATAAAATATATAATAATTATATAAATAATTCGATCAACAATGAGATTTAACTTAAATCAATGCTATTAACTTTTTTTTAATTAAAGTTCCTCGTGTTATATACAACTGCCCAAGCGAACGGACATATTTCAGTCTCATTAAATCTTGCTATAAAGTTTTCCTCAATGCAAACTGCCGAAAACTTCTGTCTCACCAAAAATGCTCATCTGACTTCTATCCACAGTCAAGAAGAGAATGATTTCATCATTAGTTGGTTTTTTCGATTGTATTATTAAGTAGTAATGTGTTCATTTAGGCATAGGTCGCAAGAGTGACAGTCGTAGTGATAGTAGATACCCGCATGAAGAAACTTGTATAGGATTCTTCACTGACAGAAACGACGGTAGTGGCTAGAGATGGTCTGACGATTCTCCCGTAGATTATTTAAATTGGGCTCCAGGTGATCCAGACAATGTAAGTACTCAGAAATGCACATTCCTCACAACTGATCCCATTAAGGGCAGTTTTTCCTTCTATAACTATCGCTTTGATAGTATCGGGTGTGATTCACTCAATAGAAACTTCTTCTTCTTCTTTATCTTCAGTGTTTGTCCCGTATTCGCAGGGTCCGCTATACCACATCATACAATACAACAGAAAACAAGGTAAATTAAGACAAACTAGAACTTTTTGCTTGATCTTGCATGGCATGTGATTTGATGCGATGTCCCTTCTTTGTGGACCGGCTTGTCGCGCGAGCCTGTCGTCCGGGTTGTTCTTCCGAGTTCTTGACCACTTCTATGAGACCTCTTCTACTCAATAGAAACTACGTTTGAAAAAAACCTGCAATCACTATAAATGTCTTTTAATCTCACATGTTTCTGAAATAAAAGTCGTGAAAACACCTTATTACCATCAGATATAATTAATTATTCAAAAAGATAAAAAGCACTAATCTGTAGTTGAAGTTTTTTACTTTTGATACATGGTGTTCATTGTTCTGTGATATTGACTCTTCAGGAATCAAGGATAAGAATGATAATAACAACGTCCGTGAGTTGTCGGATATCCAAAATGGATAACCTACTGCAAATCAGTAAATATTGTTGAAATAGATTGTATTCTGAAATGACGTAAAAAGGATATTTGTTTTCCTATTTTGGCGTTTTGTTCCTTTCCTGCGACGAGACCAATCTTTGTGACTCGCTCTGGTTTCCCTTTTCCTTCTGGATCGGCTCGTTGTTTCAGTTTTACTTTTTCCTTTTTTAGAATGACAGAAATCAGTGCCATTGCCTACAGCAAGATCGTTCTCCATGCTGCTAGGTATCCTCACAGTGCTGTTCGTGGATTTCTCTTAGGAAAGCGGATCGGGTCGGAGTCCCTGCCCGTCGTTGTCGACTCCATTCCTGCTCTTCACGGATCTCTTCTGAATGCCCCCTTGGAAGTGTTGTTGATGACTTTGGATACGTATTGCTCCGACCATAAGCTCCAAGTCGTGGGACTGTACTTCGCCAACGAGAGAATCGATGACAAAAGGTAAATTTTCATATATGGATCTTTTTTCTAGTTGGTTTTCAGTTTCGATGATTTATTCGCCAAAGTCGGTGACCGAATCCATGCAGTTTATCCTCATCCAGTAATGCTTCAAGTGGATAATTCTAAGTTGTCTCTGAATCCAGAATCCCCATGCCTTAATGCGTATGCCTACGAAAACAAGCAGTGGAAACATTCCAGTACTTTCCTGACCAACGAGGAAATCGGTCTTGCAATGATCTCGACGGCGTTAGAATCCAAACTTCATCGGGAAATTGTCGATTTTGAGCTTCATCTGGACGATCCGAACCTGGATGTTTTCAACAGCGATCTTACAGAAAAATTACGGAAGCTTATTGAATAATTAGATATCACCATCGAAGGGTAATGTTTATTTTCACATGTGATTGAAAAGTAAGAATTATTCAAAAGCCTCAATGTTCTGAGCTCTATTCATTCGCTTTCTAAAGTCCGGATCGGCAAAAACCCGTAAATCGTTGTTTGCTTCTGTTTGAGGATACAAATTACACTTTTCACAAGATTTGTTGTTTGGCAGTCCCAAAATTGAAGATCTTCCACGAAACACCGGCTCTACAGGTCCGAAAGTCCCTAGGTCCAGGGGTAGGTCCTCGGTGTAGAAGATCTCCAACCACAGATCCATATTACAGTAATATTCGAAATTCTTATATCTGTCGTTCCATCTGGCAATGAGGAAGTGATTATCATATGGATCAAGTTCGACTAAACGTTTACAACAAAATTTGTCTTGTTCTGAATTTTTCGTAGCAATTACGACGATGACGTAGTGGGTGGCGTAAGTACCTGCAACCTTGGTTTACGAAAAAACTCCATAATGAGCTTACAGTAGTAATCGGCGAAGTAGATGTTGTCTCTTCTTGGATCGAACAGGATATCAGCATGGATGAACCATCGCTTGTCTCCAAAGGGGGAAAAGTGGGGATAATTCCCGTCCGACCTTAGTCGGGAGTGGAAAAACAGTCCGTTCAGTCTGTGGTTAATAGGACTGGCTGGATGGCCTGTAAGGTCCTTCAGGTACGTCTCCATGATTCCAGAATGGTTAGACTGGATATTTTCAAAGTAACTAGTAGGTTTGCATCTGTAGAATATTCTGAATCTGTGAAGGATGGCGTTTTCGTAAGCTACAATAGCTTTGTCGTAGAGTTGAGTCATTTCTTTTGGAGAATACGCTAAAAATGTATTTATATAAATAATACATAGTTAATTCTTATTGAAAAAGGAAAACCGGACTTACTCGCTTTGAACCAAACATCGCCGGCACAGGATATTTTTTTGTTTTTGACATATTTCCGAAATTCCAGAAAATAATTTCTTCCTGGAACTGTCAGAATCTCAAAACAAGTTGAATTCGGTTTTGCTTGAACATTGTTCCAAACTCCATTGGAGCATAGTTTCATCTTCAGATTCCCTGGTTTGTCATTGACAAACTCAGACCATTCTACTTTGCAACAAAGAGCGGAAACTTTGGCGTGGAACTTGACTTGAACGACATCGGATTTGTTTTTGATGGCATTCTGCTTGAAGGCAGCAAACTTGATGATACTTCTGGAAAATAGTTCTTCTGGAGAGTCGTTGGAGATGATGGTGATTTGGACATCGTAAATCTGAGCATCTTCGGTAGGAATACAGATTAAAGAAATCGGAGGAGAAACCAGAGTATGGACGCAGGGAAATCCTGACGAACCTTCTCTAACTATTATTTGCTGGCGGTATTCATCCGGGGAAAGGGCTTCTGCAAGTCACCAAATGAAAAACAAATAAAGGACAAAGAAATTCATATATGAAATGTTTTTTAAAAAGTACGAAAATTATCAAGTTTCTAGCTCTTTAAATTCGTCGGAAGTTAAGTTTTCATATATCAATTTTTCAACTTCTGATTAGAGCATCTGATATTCTTCTTAAATAAGACTTCAGAAATCAATTTTGATGGAAAAGTCAGAATTTTCAGGTATGGATCGATTTACAACCATTGAAAATTTAACTTAATTTTCAATTTTATGAGATTACGCAGCAAGACTACTCACCGAAAGCATGAGGTATTTTCCAATGAATAGTACAGCCTTCAATATGTTCTTCGATTCTTAACTTATTTCTGTCCAGTGGAATTCCTTCAGTAATAATTCCGTTCATGGTGTCATTTATTAGTCAAAATCAATAATGTTATTGTTAGTCACACTACTGGTATCAATAATTCTCATAAACAGTGTTTTATCTTAGCGAATTGATAACAAAAAAAATAAAATTAAAGTGAAAAAAAGTTATTCGAAAAGCAACGTTTTCATTAAATCCTTTTCACAAATACGTGGCTCACGATTTTGTTTTAAAATGATATTGTAAAATAACAATAAAAACAGCCAATTTTGAGATTATAAAATAAAGTTCTGAGATATGTGATCGTAATTAGAGAACAGTTTGCCAGTTAATTTCAAGCCGCACTTTCCGAAAACTGGTCCCTAGCAATTGAGATAAAAATTAGCTGAATTTCCTATAAGACTGACTATAGATCAGTTTAAATATCTTAAAACCACATTCTGAATCTGTTTAATGTTAAGTAAACATTATTCTGGGATGCAAAACCTAGAAAAACATGCAGAATTTTATAATCACAAGTTGAGGACAAGAACAGAAAATTCTTGTTTTGGAGTTTCCGACCATTCATTTCTGAAGCACTTGTTTTCTGCTTCAACTTTACCTATTTTAATAATTCCTTCTTGTAATTAAGTTCATTTTTGCACTTACTAAATCTGTACAATTAGTTTTGAAATAATTGATCAGAGAAAACCTGGATCTATGGATTTTGTAGACTATCATAAAAACAGACAGCAAAAATGAAATACAGATTTGAAATAATCTATAGTTTATTTCAAAAAGCCATTTTAATTTCCAACATGTTCCTTGTAAGACGAATCACTCCCAAAATAGAGAGTCGAGTAACTCTCACTGCATTAGCTCTCTCCAAGCTCGTTCTCGAATGAAATTAATAATCTCAACATTTTTACGTTTTCAATTTCTTCGATCATCAAAGGTATTGACTCTACTCGTTATTCTGATCCCATGTCAGTCTATAACAACATGTCTCGTCAGACTTCAGAAACGGAGAGAGGAACTACTACTTGTAAGTTTTGATATATGAATTATCTTTGATCCCAAATTTTCTACTCAGCTTTTGAGATCTCTTCTGACGATGTATCAAAGGAAGAAAAATACAAAGAGCTGTTAATTCGACGAACAAGTGGCATTACTATTGAACCACGAAACAAACTTCCTGTTATTCCTCGTGTAGAGAATAGAGACAGTGAACACTATCAACGGATCCGGAGGACCAGAATTCATCTGACGGAATCGATGCCATGCTTCATCCCAATTCGGCTTCCTGCATATAAACCTATTATTATCAATGAAGAGGATTTTCTGCAGATCAATAGAGTAAGTGCTCGTTTTATTCAGTTGACAGATTGAATTAGCCATATTTTTTATTTCAGGAAATGCTTGAGCGTGATGGGATTGATGTCGATAAGAAAATCAACAATGTTCGACCTCGCATTGACAAGAAACAACAGAAGCATCTGTACGAAGATGGTGACTAATTAGAAGACCACAATCGGAGTTCGTATTGTTTTCCGTTATTAACCTCAATGCTACAGGCATGTTTAATTATTTTCATAAGTAATTTGATTTAATTATAACTGTTTTTTAACTTGTAGAATAATAAGGGGAAAATTTCAAGGTCATATTGTATGAAATTGGAGTAAAAAAACTGGACAAAGGGAAAGTTTGATTTTATGCGAATAGTGTAATTCACAGTAAGTTCATCTTAACGAAAATACAGACAAAACAAATATAGTTCGGAAATACTTTGTAACTTGTAAAATTACTCCTTGTATTCGAACATGGAAATTTAAAGAGTAATTTTTAATAATAAATTGTCAACTTTAGCCACAAACCAATTCACTGTTTAATAGAAATTATTAGAGTTGCATCGATATTGGAAGATTTTCTGGGCATTTTAGATATTATCTAAAAATTTCATTTTCCAATCAAAAGATTCAAAGTTGAAATTACTCTACCTCAAATACGGAATGAATTTTCAATGATTGCTCCAATTAAATCTAATTTTATTGACTACAATAGAATCATTTTGTTCAGTTAAACTGGGATCCCTAATGAGATCGAATAAAATGCAAAAGTTAAGTGAAGTCATCCGCTAAGCCACTCCGTTGGGACCCACTGGGATCCGTTTTTCAGATTCTCCAGGGATTCCAGCAGTCTTCTGAAGGTTACATCATGGTTCCGGTTGATTAAGACTTGGTCAAAGTACTTCGCAAATTCACTTTTCATTAACTGCTCGTGGTGGAGAACAGTTTGTTTCAACTCCTCCTCCGTCTTTTGTTTCTCACCACGAAGACTCGACATTTGCTTCAGCTCTTCCAATGCTGGGGGTCCGATGACAACCACAAAAGGCATGAATTCTTTGTTGTACAGGTAGTTCAAAGCCTTAGCAGAACAGTCCAGGACGCAGACTCTGCCGGACCTCATGACTTTCCTCACAGAATCCGCGGAAGTCCCATACAGCACACCTTGAAGCTCTCCCCACTCAACCATTTGACCGTTTCGGATTCTTTTAAGAATGGAGTCTTTAGTTTCATAATGGTAATCTCGACCTTCTTGTTCGACGGATTTCGGAGGACGAGAAGTGATGGGGACTACGGTAGAGAAGTGATTAGGGAGCTGAGCCAGGAGCATGCTTTTGAGAGTTCTTCTTCCAACTCCTGGGGCTCCTAGGAGGACTAATGTTCGTCTCCCATAGGGACTCAGCATAGAGACTTTTACAGTAGGAATAGAAGCGGGTATGAAAGCACACTGGGAGAGATCATTGACTTTTCGTGCCTGGATCCATTTGCTGTCGCTGCTGAGGACTTGGAGGACTTCCCCCTTCTTGACCTTGATAGGGAGGCTCTGACTAGGTTGATTTTTGTCTTTTTCGGAGTCATAGTTGGATAGAGCTTTGACAAATTCCTGGAAATGTTAAATAAACATGTGTATATTTATGAAAGAAGATAAGAGTGCTGAAGAACATGCTGACATCACTCAAACGTTTTTCATGAGATATCTTGTTTTGACCCACAAGATGCTACTTTTTATATTTCCATATTGTATATTGTTGTGAATATCTTGGTGCAAAATTTGTTACCGATAAATATAGTAGTAAAAAGATATCAAAGAAGTTACAGATGCGAATGAATGGTTTTCACACAGAATTCAAAAATTTGAATGAATTTCGTTTTTTAAAAGAATTAATATCAAATCTGGAGGTCAAGTGGTTTAAAAAGTTTTGAGTTATTGTGGATAAAACTAATTATTAAGAATTAATAATTCCCATTGATTTCGTAAGTTTTTTGACGAAATATACCATAATCCCCCCGATTTTTACAGTAATTAATTCCCCAAAAACTCACCATTGGAGCATTGTAGACATCACTGACGACTAATTTCACCTGGACACTTCCGATCTGAGAATATAAATCCTTTTTCGTTTTGGCAGATTTTCCATTGACTTCGAGTATAGTATCCCCGGGGTTGATGATCCCTCCGACTTCTGGGTGGACTTTGGTGACGACCATCTCCCCACATATCCTCTCAACTTCAATTTGCTTCAACTGGTCCGCCCTCACATTTAGAACCCTGGATTCGTAGGCAGAACCCAACAAGGGCAAATGTCCGTTGACGACAGTGGCATTGAGGTGTTCGAATTCGAGGGGTTCCGGGGACGGCAGTTTGGCAACGGCGTGGAAGGTCTTGGTTGTCAAAACTCTTTCAGTTACGATTGTTTTCTTCTTGAGACCAGTTGTAGGGTCAACTGAGATGGTTTCGCTTTGGACAACCTGGAAACGCTGGTCTTAAGATGGAAAAAGATAAGTTTAAAAAAGTTCTCCCCTAGGGACAATTTCATCTTGTAGATGTTACCAGAGCTGTTGACTTTTCAAAATCTTCGAATTTCAAATCAAACCAATTCAGTTCGAATTCAACAGATTCGGGTGTGATTAAATCGTCACGGAAAGTTAGGTAGCATCGTCCCCAAAGGAAGAAAACTACCGTATAATTACATCCAAGAATATAATCGAAAATAAAAAAACCAAAGATCTCTTCTAATGTTATTTTCCAATTTTCCAAGGTCCAAAAATCAGTTTCTTCTTTGGCATTGGTTTCTAAATATTTCATAAACCTCGATTTTTGTCAGGACCAAAGTAAGAAATATTTGTTTTCTATCAACTTTAATTCAAAATCACCGATTTCAAAGTACTTATTGTAGTTTAATGTTTGGATTTTTGGATCCTCGTGATCGGCTTAACCGTTTCATAGGAGATTATGAATTTTTATGGTGTTTTAGCGGAAAATAAAAACCATAAACTTTGTAAGACGATTAATTTCTTAAAATGGAAAATAAAAAATAACTTTTCACAAAACTATTAAGCCGACCACGAGGATTCCAAAAATCGAAGCAAGTTAAAAATATGAATTTTAGGACGGTTAGTTTTGAGTTAAAGTTCATATAAAACAAGTTTTCGAAATTTTTCTCGACACGAATTTAGGTTTATACAAAATTTACCAATTTCTAAATATTTTTAAAATTCTTGAGAATTTAAAAAAGCCATCCCAATTTTCGTTTCTAAATACATCCATAATTGGATTCATTAAAAATATAAAATTTCGAAAGTTAAATAATATCAAAAATTGAATAAAATTTTAACTTTTTTCGAAAATCCTAAAACTCCAAATTATCCAAAAGTCAATTAAAAATTCGAAATATCGATTTCAATGAGAACGTTTGTTGACATGACACATTGTTGTGGAAAAGAAATGCCTCTGGCTGTTTCATCTTTCTCGAGTCCAATGCCATTTCAACTTTAGCCTAGTTTGAGATTCGTCAAACAAAACAACGAAAATGGATGAAGCTGCAGAATTTAGGACTTGAAAGTGAAGCTAATCTTTCCTTTGGGACAAAGGACACAAATCCCAAAATAACTTCGAAATTTATATAAAACTTGCCTGAACGTCCGAAGTCGGTTCTGTTTTCTTTTCGGAAACAATAATATTGCCAGATTTGCTATTTTTCTTGTTTAATTCATCTCCGGTAAGTCCTTCAAGCTGCTCAATCCTCTCCAGCAAGGCATGCAAGCAATGCGAAAGATTATCCGCATTCGTTCTCAGCTGGCACAGTTCAGATTCCAGTTCTTCATTAGAAATCGAAACCATTGTAAACTGAAAACAACAACATAAAGTAAAAAATTAACTTTCTCTAAAACTCGATATATGAAATCCCATTCCTAAGCAAAATCGATTCTAAATTGGCAAGTCAGCTGGCCTCAAAAAAGGAAAAAAGGAAAGAATGGTCTCAGGCAAACAAAATTTTCCCTCTCGCGAGAAATAAAAGAAGGAAGAAATGACCAATTGACAGTTTTCTCTCTCTTCCAGCACAGCTGCCCACTTTTGACCATTCACATTGACACTACTACGTCCATCCTCTTTTCATGAAAGCCAGGAAATCCATAAAAATTATTTTCGCAATGACGTTTTATAATAACAAACTAGTCAAATTTGTCCGAAGACCCAGATTTCCAAATATGACCAACATAAAAGAGAAAATTGACACTGTTTGACCTTGTTGACCTTACACTTAAAAACAATCCAAGGTCCAAAAAGAAACAATTTCTTTTCAAAATTCTCCGGACGATTAAAATAATTTTTTTCTCACTTGTCAAAAAAAATTGTTTACCCATCAGATAAGCTACAAAATCTCCAAGCTTTTCCTGTTATACTTCAAACAAATAGTTTCAATAATTCCTACTAAAATACAAAACTAAGTTGAACAAAAAATTCAAATTACAAGACATTCATGTTACCCGTTATATCAATTTCCGACCAGATTCATTTCCGTCGATGAAATTCCGCATGTAAACTGTGATATTTCGTTAACGCACTTTCAGGAGGCATACAAAGCAGATATTCCATAATAATCTGTTCACTGTAGAATGGAATATTTAAATCGGCCAATTTTCTCAGTCTTTCCTTATTCACATAGACCATCGTATTTTTATTACCCAAAATAGCATGAGTGAATCCTTGGAAATTCACAGGTGCATCCGTTCTAAAATCCCAAATCCGTGATAAATAATTAATCGTCATTAACTCACCCACAAATAGCATAACCTCCTCCAGATTTAATAATTCTAACATATTGTGGACAAACATTCGGATCCAAAAAGCATACCACTCTCCATTTTTCAAATGGACGTATATCAGTAGCCTTAATCTTCAACCTCCATCTGTAAGCAGCTTCAGCAATATTCTTTTCTGACTCACTTTGAATACTAACATGTCTTTTTGCTTTCGGATTACCATATTCATAAAGATCCTCCTAAACAACAATATCGTAGAAAATTAATGAAAAACAAAAACTTACATCTAGCCACTTGCCACATTGCATACTTTTCACAATGTAATTCATCGACACAATCTTTTTTCCGCTCGCAATCCCAGAAACAAGCTTCTCCGATTTACATATCCGTTTAGCCACAATAAGATCAGTAATTTCCAGGTTAATAGTGTCATCTAATAACGTTCCATTAAGTTCAGCAATCATTTCCGATAAATTAGAAGCTTCTTTAAGTTCAAAACCAGTCAACATAATATGCTTCGTAATAGGTATTGGAGTCC
The DNA here is from genome assembly GCA_009193035.1 of Halicephalobus mephisto. Taxonomy (NCBI): domain Eukaryota; kingdom Metazoa; phylum Nematoda; class Chromadorea; order Rhabditida; family Panagrolaimidae; genus Halicephalobus; species Halicephalobus mephisto. Next base: position 72,606 of record SWDT01000140.1, read on the forward strand.
CCGGAATGCTGATAGTCTTGACAGACTCTTCTAATTGCTTCTGTTCTTCCGAAACAGAATTTATTCTACCCGTTGATCTCGATGATCTTTTCGCTGGAGTTTGTGACGATTCCTCAGAATCAGTCGAAACCACTCTCTTCTTTCTTTTCTGTCTCTGGCTTCTTCTCAAAGTCGACGGTTCTTGATTCTGGTTCTCTTTCGTACTTGAATCCGGTGTTTTTTCATTCTCATTTGCCTTCACTGTTGGATTACTTCTGATCGACATATCATGGACTTCTTCAATCAATTGAACAGTATTCACCTCCTGAGATTTACCTGTTTGAGATCTAATATTAACAAGTCCAGCAACATATTGTCCTGTATTTTCCGCTTCAATATCCTCATCTGCAGAGTCTTCTAATCCGATAATCTGAGGTTTTCTGAGTTGAGATATACTTTTAGGTTGTACTGGAAATTCATCCGGCCATGTAGCATTAAAACTATCAGCTTCTGGAACTGGTCCTTTAGGAGCAATACCAGTAAAAACAGGGGTTGGTTCCTTCTCTGAGGTTCTTGCTTGTTGTTGAGGTGTTGGTTCTTTCTCCAAACATGTAGATTCCTTCTCCGAACTTTTCAATTGCTGTTGAGGTGTCAATTCCTTCTCCGAATTTCTTGATTGTACTTTAAGTGTTGCTTCTTTTTCGGAAGTTTCAGGTTGCTCTTGAGGTGTTACCTCTTTTTCTGAAACTTCCGATTGTCGAGATGTTGATTTCTCATTCTCCACATCACCATTTCCTTCATTCGGGGTTTTCTTTTCCTTGTTACTCTCAACATTACCAACAGCAAATGTCGTAAAAGTATCATCAGAATCTGCACCAAAATAAGGTTCATCCGAATCCAAAGCACTTGCAATAGACGGTTTCTTAGCCGGAAGTTTCCGTATCTCTTGAGTTCTAAATAACATTTGTCTTAAATATTTAACAAAAAAAACTTACGAAAATCTACAATCCCATGTGATTTGCCCATGTGTAACTACTTGTGATTCAATATGAACCATTTCCGATTCAGGCATTTTCAAAGAATCCACTGATTTTGTTGTTTCATTTTCCTTATTTTCCGTCAAACTAGTACTTGTTCTTGCTGCTCGACTAAGTCTCTCTCTTAAATCTGCCGGAATCAAGTTCTTCTTTTCTATATTTGCTTGTATTTCTCTGTCTATTTCATCAACAATCGATGCTTGAGTCGGTGTACTACTTGTCGGATTAGAATTCAAATTAGGTCCCATTGCTTTTTCATAAAACGATTCTGATGGACAAGTATTTTTCGCTGCATTTGTCAATCCTTTAGATAAAAGAATAGTCGTATTTTCTGATTCTCCAGCTTCCTCCAAAGTATCTTGACAAAATTGCATCAATTCTGATTCTCTAAATCGAAATTTGACCGGTCTATTACCGCAAATATAAGCATCCAAAGGCATCGAGAGATTAAGTTCAGTACTTCCGGAATAAGTAAATTGTGACCTTCTAGGTACTGGATCAGATACAACTTGTTTTGGAAAGACTTCTGCAATAGCAACCGGGGGTTGTTCTTCCTCTTCTACTGGATCCTTTTCATTAATTTCTACAACTTTTAAGGATCCAGTCTCATTCGCTTGTTCATCAACAGTCGGAGTCGTATCTGCTTCATTTGGGACAATTTCTTCTTCAACTTGATTATCAACTTGATCAGCACTCAATTCCTCGTACACTTGTTGTACTGCTTCATCTATCCTTGACTGTTCTTCTTGATCTTCTCTCGATTGATTATTGTCTTCTTCATCAAGATTAGTAACTCTAGTGATATCATTCCTAGAATCCATAAGACTCGAAGCCATCGAAGGAGTAGATGGTGCTTTTTCTTGCTCAACCACAACAGACATAAAAGCTCCAGATCTAGAAGACAGATTCTGAACCTTCGAAGTGCTTGGAAGGTCAAACAAAAACTGAGCAACATCTAAAAACTGTTGTTGCTTAACAGATTCAATCAACCATTCTGGTTTCACTACATCAATCCCAGCATCATGAGCTTGACATATTCTAGCATAATGATTCGGGGAATATTGACCAGGCGGAACAATCATATGAGTAGGATTCTGATCAACTGATTCGACAATCGTGCATCCTCCACAATTAGCAAGTCGACGATACAATTTCAACGTATTTGCTTTCTGGATTTCAAAGAACAAAATTCTACATTGCTAAAAAGTTGAGAAATTAACAATACCGTAAAAATGAAAACTTACTTCTAAGAAGGTCCCATAAGTCTCATGCAAAGTAGTGAAATCAAATTCTTCCACTGGATCAACTTGGCGCATTGAGAGCTGAGAATCATTTCTTCTGATAACACTTTTCCTCATTGGAACTTTCGCTGGATTAGCACCAGAAACCAAAGACGTGGTCGAGTTGCTTCTAGAGACACCTGTCGAAGTAGTCGTGTTGTTTCTTGACGGATGACTCGGCAAAATGGCGCTCATTCCAGGATCGTTCAATGTTGCATTGTTTTCATTCTGCGTTGAACACTTCTGGCCTGGAGGATAGGATTTTTCAGGAAGTCGGATCATCTTGGTTACGGATTTCATCAGCCATTTGATCCGAACGATGTGGATTGTGCCCCATTCCTGAGCTCTTTTGTACTTTAATCCAGTCGTTGAATTGATCACGAGATGAGTGCAAGTAGCTCTGTCCATCTCACCGCTGAATGTTCCTCCGTTTTCTTTAACCAGCTGAGCAATACGGTATCTTTCGTCAGGCGTGAATCCAGAACATGTAATCACACACTTGGCGAAGATAGGCACCATGTGTTCGTTGCAGTTGTCTATAGCAGAATAGACCATGTCGTTGTTCTGGGCTGCTTCCCATGCTGCATCGACCCAAGTAGGGAACACAACAGGAATCTGACGCTCAACTGCGGCATCATACTTGCCGAAACGAGAGGCGCACTCCACAGAAACAAGATGAGTAGTTGTCTCCAGAAAGTTGGCGGTGTACAGAGCTCCCATTTGCCTCGCTTTATCCATAATACTCTCCTAAACGAGAATTCGCATAAGAAGTGGACATAAACGACAAACCTTGGTGTCGGCGTCAAGTCCAGTGGAAGTCATCTCAACTCCGTACATTGTCAACGAAAACAGCGGATGTCCGGCGGATATTATCTTAGAAACCTTCTGGAAACTCTGGACAATAGCCAATGGTCCGTAGATCCTGAATCCCATGGAATTCAAGTGGCTAAAGGCCTCGCAGCGGAAATTCGGCACGACAAACGCGACTCCAGAAGTCTTCTGCTTCAGTGTCATGACCTTCAAGCTATCGCATTTCCTGACTGCTGCTCCATGATCAGTTAAGGACTAAAAAACCTATATATGAAAAAAGAAAAAAACCAAACCAAATAAGCTTCTTGGAGCAGCGAGAGTTGTCCATTTGTGACCTTGTCTTCTGGCCCGAATCCAGTGTCAACTACAATGTAGTACCTTCCGGTAGTCGAGGAGACCGTACTGGACGCTTGAGAAATATCGTGGACACCCATCAAGGAAGCAACCTGCGGAATGCGAGAGACGACGTAAAAAGTGATCTTTGACGAAATTTGAATTTGGAAATGTCAGCACGCGCGAGAACACTACGCCAAAAGCCCGCGTGGATTTGAATTTTGCGAATTAAAAAAACCAATTTTAAAAAATTAGTTTAAATTTTTTTCTTCTTTATTGTAGTTAAAAATCTGTATTCAGACATTTAATAACATAATCAACTATATATATGAAAAAATAAATCTTTTTTTCGATGAAATTTTAATTTTTTTTAATTTTTAAAGTGTATTTTTTTAAATTTACTTTTTTATAAAATTAAAATATTTTAAATTAATTAAAATTCTATGAAAGCAGAGTTTTTTATATCATGATAATTTTATGGGAGTTTATTTTTCGTATTGTGGATATCTGAGAAGATGTGTAACTTTACCTAAATCAAAATTCCCAAAATTTCCAGTTTATTTCGAAACTAACCGAATGTATGTTCAGAATCCGAGGTTTCAGAATTCCCGTACTGTGTAAATCGGTGATGAGTATTTTTGCGAAATCACCTCGACACGATCTCTAGGAACTTTAAAATTTTCCAAAATTTCCGATTTCCGACGATTCCAGAAGGTTTGTCGGATTCTGCCAGATTCCACTGCATTTCATTGTTCTTTGACATTCAAGCAAGTCATCACAGAAAGCTTCTAGAAATTTTTATTTCCGGAAATTTAAATAGTCATTATTAAAATTTACTTATAAAAATCACATTTTCCTAAAGCACCCCATGGTACTCTCCACGTCCCCCCGGCATCTAAGGCATCTTCATGTTTATATAATCTATTCCATGACGATTTCATTTTTTCTTAATTTTCAGCGAAAAAAATCATCCAAAACTACCACCAAGAACCATTCTCCATGAAAACTATATTCAAAAACTATTTCCAATTTTTTATTCTCCAACTTAACCACATATCAACTCTTGTTTACCCTTAGAAATCTATCCAAATCCTCCAGATTTGGTTTTTTACCCTTCCTCATCAAGTAAAAATAAAAGTGAAAACCGTCTCCAAATTCCATCACCTTCACATCCCATTGTTGTTCTATCAAATAATTCACTCGGAAATATGGTGGAGTAAAAGAAATCGACGCGAAAATCCCTCCTGGTTTTAGCACTCTGTAAATCGCGGCAAGAGTAGAACGTAGATCTTTTTGAGCTTCTTCAGAAAACGTCCAAACACTCTAAAACCTAGAATTACTGTAGAAAAAAACCAAAATTTACTTTTTCTTTAGCAAGAAGCGACTCTATCGTGGCTTTCTCGATGACTACATCATAATATCCATCTTCCACTTGGGTCAGATACCTCATATCATCACATATCCAAAACATCTCCGGATGCATCTTTGAAAATTTCTCAATAAGAACACCAGAAAAGTCGACATTGGTTAGGTTTCTGAATCCCGCATCTTGAAGATTGAACGAGAGTCTGCTGTTTCCACAACCAACGTGAAGAATCCTGAAATATTACCATATAAAAAACCATTTTTCGTAACTTTTTAAATTTGCTCTAAAAATTTCGACACAAAAACATTCTAAATTCCAACAAAGTTTTAAAAAATGTCGTACTTCCCTTCACATATCCAAAACCATCAGCCCTAAAATTCAATACCAATCTACAAAACAAAAACCCCATGTTTTTTAGAACATCAGAACAATTATCCTTTTGTGTCACTCTTCTAAAGAAAAATACACAAAACGATTAAGCCACTTACCTGTCATGTTCCTTCAATTCCGGCAACAGAAGCTTTGAAAACTGGTCGAAATCTGCGACCCATTCATAGGCTTCCTCTTCTGCAAACCTGGAATCCCAGTAATCTTTACAAGTGTAATCAATGCCTGAGGAATCCAGCATCTTTTAAATATTCAAAAAATTAATACAATTATAAATTCGACAAAAATCAAGCGGATGTTATCCATTTTCTCTTTTTTCCATTTTCACATACATTTTCTCATCCTTTAACATCAGCTTGAACAATTAAAAACAAATAGCGGTCAGGATAAAACTGCTAAAGCAGAAAATGATACCTTGGACTTCAGCTGAAGTCGGAATAGACAAGATCAAAACCATCAACAATATTAATATGGAGCAAAACCATGACGACGGCTTGATCGGCCACGAGAGCCCCGGAAGCCTCTGAATCCACCAAATCCTCGACCACGAATTCCACGTCCCCTCGGAGGTCTGTTCGTTGTACTTAGTCCTGGTTTGTTTGTTCTCTTCATATTAACTTTGATCTGTCTTCCGAGGAAAAGAGATTCATCGAGTGCAAGGGCATTTTGCATGCCGTCGGGTTCCGTGAATTGAATGTAGGCAAATCTGAAACCAACGAGTCAGAACTGAAAGAAGAGTCAATACATACCCTTTCGGACGGCCAGAATATTTGTCTGAGAGAATAGTTACACGTTCAATCGGGCCGCAACCACGGAAATGCTCTTCAAGTTGATCTGGGGTAGCGTTATATTCGACATTTCCGACATAAACTGATCTGGCATCAAGTTCTGCTTTCTCTTCAAACGTAAGATGAACGGGCGCTGCTGCTTGTTGACTCCCTGAAGAAATCGAAACATTGCTGCTGTTGAACTGCTTGTCAAACTCATTCTGTAGTTCTCGGATCTTCTTCGCTTCTTCTTCAATCTCCTTCAAACGTCTTTCGAGTTCATTTGGTTCCTGGAATGATTCATATATAAAAAGGGAAGAAATGCCGGAAACTCACTGGAAGAGGATTACTAGATGAAGGTTGGCCATTCTTGTCGCCATTTTGAGCTTCTATTTTCTCCTGCAAGGCAATGGCATCGTCTTCTATTGATTCGTCCAAAACATCATCTTCGAGATCGATGTCCAGAGAATCACCAGCATCCAATGACTCCATCTTACTGTCTATCTGAAAGAGGGGAGAATCAGTAACGAGAGATATATGGGGAAACTCGTAATCCGGAAACATCTTGAACAAAATCGGAAAAATTGGGTTTAATATGATTCCAATCAGTACCGAAGTGTTTTTAAGTTTGTGAACAGGATAGACACGGAAAGGAATTTAAAAAAGGTATGAAATAAAGTGATAAAAAAGTAGAGCCGATAATTGAAGTTAACAAACAAGAGAAAAATCGATAAAAGAGGTTCCATGACGAGCTCAAGCTGAACCTGGGTTAACCAGCAGCACGAGGATAACATAAGAATCAAAATTAAACAAAAAAAAGAGAAACAACAGTAATAATCGATGACCAACAGCAACTCCGAAGAAACAGTCAAGCGCGAAAAGCCCGGACCTCTCGGGTGATCTCGACGCGAAAGACTGAAATTCAGGCATCGGCGCTGTTTCACAATTTCGACTTCATTCCTCTTCTGGAGATTCGCTTCTGCTTCTGAATTTGCATTTCTCGAAAAAAACATAAACAGTGCTTTCAGAAGGTTGTTTATCATTTACATTTATTCCACAGACTGACTAGTGAGGGAGTTCTTTGGTGGAGACCCGAAATGAGGATCCTAAAAAATTGCGTCGAAGATAACTGGATCATGGTCAGTTTCCTCCTTCTGGTTAATTATGTCATTTGTGAGTTTTATTTGTTATATAGGTTGTTCAGCACGTATTGCAGTGTTCGTGACGATCTGGAATGTCCACCCGGTCGACTTCAGCGCCGGAGGATTCGATTACGTCTCCGTCCTTGGGACTTACGAGGTCTACTTCGTCATGGCCGTCTGCAACGGATTCATCATCCTCATCTACCAATACCAAATCAAGAGTATCGACCTTATCATGAAAGTCATACTGTACACAACGGTTACGGTACATGTTTTCTACGAACTTTACTTCCTCATCGCCTTGCTTCCGAGTGAGTTTTTTATTTCCAAAAAAATTTGTTTTCGACAGGTAGTTTCGGTGTTATGATTTTCGAAATATATGTCAGTTTTCCCACATCATTACCAACTCTCGAGGATAAAGGTCCTTCGTATTCCATATAATCTCGATTCCGATCTATCCAAGCAGAATACAGCTTTAAAGCATGGATTACGAAATCACTATCGTGAAAATAACTTTTTAAACTGCTTTGGTTCTTAGTAATTTCTAGCAATTCATGTGGAGGAAATTTCGAAAAACATTTACTTTTAATTCTGTATGTACTATTGATTACAACACCTTGCGAAATTAAAATTTTAGGATATTTTAGTTTTTAAAGTTTCTAGAAATTCTCCTCGAGATTATTTCGTGAAAGTTCATTGTTGATTTTTTATATACAATTATTTGCAAAATTATGTAAAGTTAAAATTTTAGGATATTTTAGTTTTAAAAGCTTCTAGAAATTCTCCTCGAGATTACTTTGTGAAAGTTCATTGTTGATTTTTTATATACAATTATTTGCAAAATTATGTAAAGTTAAAATTTTAGGATATTTTAGTTTTAAAAGTTTCTAGAAATTCCCCTCGAGATTATTTCGTGAAAGTTCATTGTTGATTTTTTATGATTTTGTAATTAGATGATTTGCAGCTATGTATGCATTTTTTTCTCTGCAGAACACCGAGGCCACTGGGACATGGATTGCTGATTTCCAACAAATGAAACATCTGGCTAATGGGCTCCGTTTCCGTCCGGTTGAATATATCGACAATTCCACAAACAACAAAGGAATCACTGAACCCGCTTCCTATTTGCAAAAATTGATCCAATTGAAACCAGGTGTTGATGAAATTCAACGGATTTTCCGGTGCTGTGGCTTGGAGGACCCTTCTGACTGGGTTACTGATTTTTCTGGCTCTTTGACAAAGGCACAGACTACACTAGGATCAACGTATGTCTGGTGGACATCTGAAGCGGACAACTCCAGTCATCCTGATTCCTGCTGCGTCACGAACTACGGTCCTGTCTGTGTTCCCGCCAAAAACGGATGCTTGTTCGCTGTCGTCGAAGCTGTTCAGATCAACGTTCTGGTAAATTTATACATTTTTCCGTAATTTCACTTTCCAGGGATTTGGGATATTTATAATCATACTTGGAGTCGTGTCAATTTCTCGTGATGTTGTGCTGATCCGGATTATGTACAATAGTAGGCTCAAATCTCTCCCAACCATCACCGAAGGAACCCAAAACGAATCTGCTGGAGAAAAAAAACCGAGATCTGCTGCTTTATCCCCGATTCTGCCGATCTACAACCGAGTCAAATTCAGTTCCGAGAGTTCTGCCTGAACCCGTCACAATCGACCCTAAATCCAGTCCTGTTTGCAATTTCCCTCCGTATTGGCGTATTTCGAAACCTCGTCCGGTTGTCATGACCACCTTGGGTCCTGTCTGACAACGTTCCCTTCCTGAAATCCCTTCAAAGACTTCCTGTCACGCAAATTGCTTAGTTTCAGTTTATCCCAAAGTTTACATCCCAAATGCCAAAAAAATTGCCTTCTGTAGGAGATTCATATTCACAAAACCAAAAGGGTCCCGTTTCAACTTGGAATTTTCAACACATGGAAGACACCGCGTGGAAACCAGACGGATTCCGCGGCGTTAAGGCTCTCGGAGCGAAAGCGAAAGTGAACAGTGATAATCGTGCTAAAAGTGAAAAAGCCAAGTCAAAGAGTGCAAGTAAAGCTCCAGAAATAAATGGAGATCAAGGAAAATTAAGAATAATAAGTTGATGATTGAGATGAACCGCCTTCGCCCATCCGACTTTTGGCGTATTCTATTCTGAATCCACCAGAACGATCAGATGAAGCCAATTGATGTCCCTGAAGAGCATTCATTGCAATAGTTGCTTGTCTGACGTCCTGGAATTCGACAAATGCGACGGGCGGAGCACATTTGGTGTTCAACCTGAGTCTGCAGAATCCACTGTACTTCTTGAATACTTGACGCATTTCGTCTTCACATGGATTAGTTCCAATGTTAGCAACAAATAAGGTCGAACACGGGGCATTACCGTTGGATTGGGTCCCCAGAATACTCAGATTGGCCATGATCTGCTGTTGCTGAAGAGCTGCCATCGCGGCGAGGGCGTTTGGTTGGAGGAATTGGGGACTCGTTCCTGGTATTATCGGTAAACTTTGAATAGGTAAAGAGTACATTCCATTCGTAGCTAAAAACTGATGATGCTCTAAGGCTTGAAATTGGTTAAAAGCACCTGCAGCTCCTAGAAGAGCAGAATCAAGTGTCGAAGCGGCCGTCACTCCGGACAATCCCGGAGCGAAAACAGGCGGTGATGGTTGTTTAGGTTTCGCTACTTTCGTGTTCGATCTTGCTAATTCCAATCTAATCTGCTGTCCAATATCGGGATCAAAACGGACACCAGAAAGTTTTCTCCTTGCTTCATCCGCGTCCTGACGTGTGGCAAACGTCACAAATCCGACTGGAGCCGAGGGTTTTCCATTTTTGTTTGTGACTTTAAGCAGGGACGACTCATATCCAGGATAAGCGCGAAACAGGAGGTACAGCTCTCTCGGCTTCGTGTCCATCGGAAGTCCGGAGACAAAAAGGGTCCTCACCTGCAAATTTCTATTTTTAAAAAATTTGCAAATTTTGTTTCGTTTCCTCATCCGAAGAATGCAAAAGACAAAAATTTGAACACCTGCAACACCCGGATTCCAAGCTTGAGCCATTCGTCTAGGTCATCCGGCATGTGCAGAATAGCACCTGATCATATTATCACGAAATGATGCATTTTGTATGTGGTTTTTTGATACAATGGTCTCTATACGCAATTTGAAAATTCCCGTAAAAAATAAAAATCAACAGTTTTGTGTCGGATAGGAATGATTTCGTAATCACTCATGTTACATAATTCATATATGAATATCCCAATGAAACGGTCTCGACAAGAAATTCGAAAACTTTCTAAAAACGAAAAATCCTTGGTGATTGTGTCGCATGGGGGTTATTTCGTAATCACTCATTACATAATTCATATATGAATATCTCAATGAAACGGTCTCGACAAGAATTCCCAAATTAAAACAACATAAAATTCAATTACGCGCGGTGACAATTTAATTGTCAATTATTTGAAACCAGATTTCTCGTGAATGAATCTAGAAACTTCTGGATTCAGATAAGACTAGAAATAAAATCCCTAGTTTGGGAAGTTAATTTTGATATATGGAAGAAATGAGGAAATTAGGATTTAGAGAATTGACCAAAGTTCTTAGTTTGTTCAAAAACTGACCTGATTGCTTGGATCGCTGGAGGATACTGTAGAGCAATTGTCCAGAGAATCGACGGAATTGGCCGGATTCATCTTTCCGTTCTCCATGGGATTGTGGTAGACTTCATCTCCGCTGGACCCAAGTCCCGTGTTTGCCATATCGGGAGGAGAAATCCCAGACGACGATGGGGATATATCGATTCTTGCTCGTTTGGCTTCTGGTGGTTGATGAATATTGGAATACGATGGAGGATTAATCGTCGAAGTTGTAGAGTTATTTGCAGCAAATGCAGCTGCGGCGGCGGCGGCACTGTAAATTATGCCTTGATGGGGTCCACCAACCGCGCCGTAGACTGCAGGTTCGAGTTTCAGGGATGCCAGTGTGAAGGAGATTTCGTCAACTTCTTCTTGGTTAAAATACTATCAATTTGTGCCCGAGGTGATTAGCAGTGGAATACCGTTGGAGAAGAGTGACGTGCTCGAAATGCAAAGAGGTCTGGAAAGGTGGCTATGAAGTGAAGAAAACACAACGAACGACATATAGCGACACGACGTGCAAAATTCGAATTTTTACAAATAATAAAAAAATCCGAATTTTCATAAATAATAAAAAAACTCGAATTTTTGCAAATAATAAAAAAAATCTAAATTTTTACAAATAATAAAAAAAATTCGAATTTTTATAAAAAATATTGAAAATGGGCGTTGTTATGGAATTATCTCGACGCGAATTTTTGAGACTTTTAGGGAAATTATAATGTGGATTTAGATGTTGACTTCAAAGTGATACTTAAAAAAGTAGCTTTTTACGTAATGGTTGTGATGCGAAAGTCAAAAATTTGAAGGATATTCCAAACTTTAATGTTTGAATGATTGTATTAGATTTTAGATTTAAAAAATAAAATTTTGGCGGGAAGTGAATGAATGCCAGACGTGGTTTTTATTCATTTTTGAACTCAAAAATAATCTCGAAATTGTTTCAACACGGATTTTTAGAATCTAAGAATATCCTAGAAGTTAAACTTCCAGATTTCATTGAATTCCAGAACTTTTTCGAGAAAAACTACTTTGGCAAAACGTACCCACTGCCAACTATGCATCCTTGGCAAAGAGTGAATGAATGCCAACTATCACCTTCTTATATTCCACAACTTAAAAACAATTGCGAAATCATTTCGACAGATTTTCGAATCTTTTCTAATCGTTAAAAATTCAAGATTTCTTATTTTGATTTCGAAATCGTAATATTTTAAATTAAAAATGACCAGTTTTACTAAATAGTCTCGACACGGATGTCCAGAATTTTTAAAAACCTCAACGCTTTCGTATGAAATGAAAAAAACGCGTGGAAAAAATTAAAAAAGCTAAAAACGAAATCCTGACGCTTTTTGGAGGCAAAAACGAGTGCGGAGCTCAAATCGTCCGACACAAAGGTCGAAGCCCGCGCGAAAGACGACCAAACGGGACATATATGCCCGTTTTTCCCTTTTCCGGGCCGATCGACCGGGTCAGAGCTCAGTTCTTGGCCGCGCAACGATCGATCTCTAACGACAGACAGACAAACAACCTTAAAAAAATGAGATTTTTTTTGGATTATTTTGAAAAATCAGAAATTTTTTGTCGAAGAATATATAAACCGAAAATTGACTGAATGGGAAAGACCGCTCCGGATGGGGTTATGCCCGAGGGAACGACACACCTTTTAAAAACATCAAGAGGTGCGCTTTCGGCACTTCCCGTCGCTGCGGTGACAGACTAGGACAGACCTACTCACGTGCCCTCAGGGGATATACACTCACCAGATACACCTCTGCCCCACCGACGGTCAAACAACGCAAAAAATGACCAACAACAGTTGTATCTAAGTGTGAAAAGATTTGATTTGATCAAGTGTTTTCAGTCGAATTAGAAAACTGACAACACTTGTCTCATCAAAAACGTAAAATAAATTTCGAAAACTGGATTTTAGTCAGGAAGTTTTATTTTAAAATTCGACTTTGACAATAGTACTGGAAAACACCAAAAATACTGGTGTAAAAAAGTAGCTTTTTACGTAATGGTTGTGATGCGAAAGTCAAAAATTTGAAGGATATTCCAAAATTTAATATTTGCATGATTGTATTAGATTTTAGATTTAAAAAATAAAATTTTGGCGGGAAGTGAATGAATGCCAAACGTGGTTTTTATTCATTTTTGAACTCAAAAATAATCTCGAAATTGTTTCAACACGGATTTCTAGAATCTAAGAATATCCTAGAAGTTAAATTTCCAGATTTCATTAAATTCCAGAACTTTTTCGAGAAAAACTACTTTGGCAAAACGTACCCACTGCCAACTATGCATCCTTGGCAAAAAGTGAATGAATGCCAACTATCACCTTCTTATATTCCACAACTTAAAAACCAAAACAATTGCGAAATTATTTCGACACGAATTCCCTGAATTTTCTAGAAGCTTCCAGAATTCAAAATTTCTTATTTTGGTTTCAAATTTCTATTAAATTCTAGAAAATCCTAAAAATTTTCAAGAGATTCTACAAATTTGTAATTTTTAATTTTTTGATTTTTTAAATTTTTTTAAAGATTTTTTATTTTAAAAAATTTGAGGAAATCCCGACACGAATCTTCGGAGAAAAACTAAAAAATTCTAGAAAAACCGTCGGTGATAAAATCGAACTTGACTGATCACATCAGATCTCACAATCTTGCGGGATTATCTAATATTCTGTCCGAAGATTCCTGATGGCACTTTCGAGATTGACATTAGTATTATTTATGGAAGGTTGATTTTCGACAAAAGACCAAAATCGGGTTTTAAACTTGAAAAACCTATTGTAAACAATCTTTCGAGAATTTTAGCTTCTTTTGAAATACATGAATCAGATTCAAAAATCAACAAAATTTGAAAATTCAAAAATCAACAAAATTCGAAAGTTCAGAAATTCGAAAAATTCAGAAATTTAAAAATTCGAAAAAATTCAGAAATTTGAAAATTCAAAAATTCGAAAATTCGGAAATTCAAAAATTCGGAAATTCAGAAATTTGAAAATTCAAAAATTCGAAAATTCGGAAATTCAAAAATTCGGAAATTCAGAAATTTGAAAATTCAAAAATTTAAAAATTCAGAAATTTAAAAATTCGAAAATTCAGAAATTTAAAAATTCGAAAAATTTAAAAATTCGAAAATTCAGAAATTTAAAAATTCGGAAATTCAAAAATTCGGAAATTCAGAAATTTAAAAATTCGAAAAATTTAAAAATTCAGAAATTTAAAAATTCGAAAATTCAGAAATTTGAAAATTCAAAAATTCGAAAATTCAGAAATTTAAAAATTCGAAAATTTAAAAATTTAAAAATTCAGAAATTTAAAAATTCGAAATTTAGCAATTCAGAAAATTCGAAAATGGCCATCTGTGGAAATTTAAAATGTTAACCTTGACCGATCAAATTGAATCCTCAAAAACCTATGAAAACAAAGTATCCAGGTTGACGACATTTGAGCAAGGACATTTCCATAGAAATAATTTCCCTCAAAACTAAGAGGACCAAAAATAACAAAGTGTTGCTCAGCACGAAAGGACATTCATTCCAAATGGACTCGATTGTTTATTCCAAGTTGAGGATTCTCTCAAAATCGATTATTGACGGATCTATCTAAAGTAGAACAAGTCGGCAATCTTTGTGGTTTTTTCGCAAGCAGATTCCTCTGCGCATCGACCGGTCTTTCCCGAGCAGTCAAATGCGAAACATAACAGGCGAGAAGATCGACAATGTCCTTGTCTTCCGTCAAGAAAAAAGAACAGCCCATCCATACAAAAAACAAAATATCGAATTTTTAAGTCAACCACTTTTCCAATTTTTAGGAAACACAATCTGGCCGAAATTTATCCCAGGTTGTTGCAAAGAACAAGATAAAGGTTTTAGTGTTAATCCCCACTACCCAGCAACAGTGAAAAAATAGGTTTCGGAAATGCAAAAATTAATTTTTCAAAGTCAATCGTCGAAATTTAAAATTCAAATTTTTCACGGATTTTTTAATTTTTCAAAAACTTCACTTTAAAAATTTATATAAAAACAACTAAAATTAATAAATACAAGTATTAGAAAATATTTAAACAAAAAACAAATTTTAAAAAATTAATTTTTTTAAAAACTTATTTTAAAAATTCATTTTTTAAAAAACTTATATTAAAAATAATTTAAAAACAATAAATACACAGTTTAACGATTTTTTAAATTACAATAAAAAAGAAACAAAAAAATTAATAAATTTTCGAATAAAATTAAATTAAAAAAAATAATTTTTTTGAAAAACAAAAAACCCGCGAATTTTGTCCTGACACGAAAGGATTATTAACTTCGACGATTAACTTTCGCAAATTTTGGGAACTTGGAAAATTCAAAAATCTTTTTAAATTTATTTTTTTTTTTGTTTTTGTTTTATAAAATAATAAAGACGAAAATCCAACCTCCGACAAAACACCGTTCCAAATAATAATAATATTTGACTTAGATAAGCTGAATAAATCCAAAAAATTACTCAGTCACAAAATTCCCGCAGATATTATTCAAAAAATCACTCTGATCGTAAATACCATAAAAAAGTAAAATTTTCAATAGGTACTGTGTTTTGCAAAAATAAAAACAATTGCAAATATTTATGAAGCAAACGATGAGATCAAAATAAACATTTTTACCGGACTTATTTTTGATCATTTTGGGAATTTTAAAGGTTTACTAACATTACGAAATAATAATAATAATAGAAATAATAATAAATCTACAGTGTCCGAAAACTTTATCCATGAAAATAGGATTTTTAAAATTTTATTTTCATATATAATGAAAATCAGATTTTTAAAATTTCATATATAAAAATAAAATTAAAGAAAATTTAATAATTATACATCAAAAATCGTACATAATCTTCTGAAAATTCATATATGAAAATAGGATTTTTAAAGTTTTATTTTCATATATAATAAAAATCGGATTTTTAAAAATTTATATATAAAAATAAAATTAAAATAGATTTAGTAATTAGACATCAAAAATCGTACATAATCTTCTGAAAATAGGATTAAAGAAATCTCTAATCCATATCTGGTAAAAATAAAATGAAATTTTCCGAAAGTTCATATATAAAAATAGGCTCGAGAAATCTCTAATCCCTACATGATTAATAAAGTGAAATCTTCCGAAAGTCCATGTGCAGAAATGAGATTAAAGAAATCCCTAATCCAGATCTGATAAAAATAAAATTTTCGAAAAATTTATATAAAAATTTCAAAAATACATGTTTTTACATTTAAAATAAAATTTTTGAAGAATTTATATATGAAATTTAAAAATATCCTTGGTTTTTATATATTTGAAATAAAATAAAAATTTTCGAAAATTTATATAAAAAAGTGAAAATTTTTATAATTTTTGTATTTCAAAAATAACGAGAATTGTCCCAAAAATTCATATATGAAAATACGACAAAAAAGACATTCGTAATCTCTATATAATAAATGCAAAAAATAATTTTATTCTCAAAATAGATAAAACATATTTGACGTAATCCGATCAAATCCAAAAAATTGTAAAAATTAGTTATTGATTTAAAAAAAAATAAATTAAAAAAAATAATTTTAAAAAATTGTTTAAAAAAATAAATTAAAAAAATTATTTTAAAAAATTTTAAAAAATCGATTTTTTTAAAAAGTTATTTAAAAGTTGAAATTTAAAAAAAATTATTTAAAAAGTTTTAAAAAATCGATTTTTTTTAATTTATTCGATAAAATAAAAACTATTTTCTTAATTAATAAAAAAATTTAAAATAGTTTTTTAAAATTTTTAAAATTCAATAAAAAAGTTGTTTTTTAATATTTAATTTAAAAATTTACAAATATAATTTTTTTGAAATTTTTAATAAAAAATAAGTTTTAAAACGAAATTAAAAAAATAATTTTTTAAAATTTTTTTAAAATAAAAAAATTGTTTTTCTGACTATTGATTTGAAAAATTTACTAAAAAACAGTTTTTTTCAAAAATAAAATAAAAAATAAATGAAAAATAATCTTTAAAATTTGGTTTAAAACGAAATAAAAAAAGTTTTTTCAACAACAACAAAGGTCACACTTATTCATCGAAAAAAAAATTTTTTTTTGCAAGTTGCATGCAGAAAAATGCCGCTCAGGAGACAGCGTCAAAGACGGAAAAGCCAAGACAAAAAACTTTAACCCAACTGCCTGACAGCTTTCTTGCTTCGCTGGACTCTTCCAAAAGAAGTCAATTGCCCTTGAGCTCGAACAGGATGTCTACCACTTGAGCAGGAACGGCTGAATAAAAAAGTTGATTCTGAGTGGAAAACGTTTGGGGATGTTTGTTGGATTTGGGTGGACATGGGATGGACAGGGGAAGGAAGAAATTAACTCCAGGAAGATTGCAAAGTGGAAGACAAGCAGTGAAATTTTAAAATGAAAAGGAAAGAAATCCTTGGCGTAATGTCCAGAATAACGAATTTCAAATTTACCGCGTTTTTGGCAAAGTCCACAAAATGCCAAATTTGGCGGGACTTTCAAATTTCGATTTTTTTGTGAAATTAAAAATTTAAATATTCTAAACTTTTAAAATGAAAAGGAAAAAAATCCTTGGCGTAATGTCCAGAATAATGAATTTCAAATTTACCGCGTTTTTGGCAAAATGCACACAATGCCAAATTTGGTGGGACTTTCGAATTTTGGTTTTTTTGTGAAATTAAAAATTTAAATATTCTAAACTTTTAAAACAAAGGAAAACGAAATCCTTGGCGTAATGTCCAGAATAATGAATTTTAAATTTACCACTTTTTGGCAAAGTCCACACAATGCCAAATTTGGCGGGACTTTCGAATTTCGGTTTTCTAAACTTACTTTTTAAAACTTTTTTTATAAAAATAAAAATTTGAATATTGTGAAATTTTAAAAAGAAGAAATTCCACCTACTTTCTAAAAAAATAAAAAACCACATTTTGGCACAATGTACATAACAGCAAATTTGGCGGGATTTTTAGATTTAAAATTTTTATCCTTGGTTTTACGATTTTTGAAAAATGAAAAACTTGAATATGGCGCAACTTCAAAAGGAAAAAATCTGTTTTTAGTATGAAGAACCGAAAACGACTATGGAACATTTTTCATCTGAGAATGGTCACTTTGTTGAATGCCAGTTTGCCAGATTCCCAAACGGACATTATCTGTCAAAACCCGCGGGAAACGGGAAGCGGCGAAACGTGTCGACTTTGGAATCTGCCATTTTTGAAATTTTATCTTGCGCAAAATGAGATGGATTGGCATGACTGGTCGTTGGAGGAGGTAAAAATGGATTGAAAATTTTAAGTGAAAAAATTAGAGTAACAAGTAAAAGTGTGAAAGTACTCTCAATCCGACAAGAATGCGCAAATCGGATACTTGAAATTTCTACAATAGTTCCTGAGATTTGGGAAAACCGAAAAAATCCGGAAAATCGAGAACAAACAAATCCACGCTCCAGTAACCTTCAATGATTAGTCGAAATTATAAAATAATTTTTTGAATTAAATGAATTTTGAAAAATTAATTTTTATGGTCGTTCGGAGATGGATAAAAGAAATCCAGGAAATCCGTCAATTGGATAAATGTGGATTTGGGTTTCTGGAGAAAAATGGACATCGATGTAAAGTCAAATTTTTCCAAGAAAAAAATTTAAAATATCGGTCAATTTTTACGATTTATTGGATGCAAAAAGTTGGATGACGATTAAAACCGTAAACAACAAATAAAAATTTATTTATTTCAGTCACTATCCATTTTTGTTTTAATAGAAAATATTTGGATAGTGTCCAATTTTGGCGATTTTCTATAAACATTAGTCACTATCCAAATCTAATAGAAATCATGAGGATAGTGACTGATGATAATAAGAAGTTATAAAAACTAGTCACTATCCATTTTTTTCAAGGGTAGAAGTAAACCAGAATAGTGACTGATAATAATAAGAAATTATAAAAACTAGTCACTATCCATTCTTTTCCAGAATAGAAGTGAACTGGGATAGTGTTCAGTTTTGAAAATTAATTATCCACTATAATTATTATCTTCATAATTTATTTTTTGGATTTAATCCCAAATTTCTTCGATATTATTCCAAGTTTTTAAATCCTTGTTAATTTGTAAACATAAACGAAAATAAACCCATCGTTAGTCGATAGGGATCGATCCAAATGGACTCGGGAACTTCCTCCTTGATCTATCATACGACGGATCATAAAATTTCCCTCGGCAGCTGTGTCTAATTAACCATTTCAAAAATAAAAACAAAATTCGATTCAATGAAGATTAAAAAGAAAACAATTTTACTCGGATTCGAGAATGAACAACCTATAGTTATTTCGAAATTTACTAAATATATATTTAAACCTTATTTTATTTTTAATAAATATAGTTCTAAAATAAAAAATTAAATAAAAATAAAAATTTTCATATATCAGAAGCTAAAATTTAATTTTTAAAAATATTTCGAAATTTACTAAATATATATTTAAAATTTATTTTATTTTTAATAAATATGGTTCTAAAATTAAAAATAAAATAAAAAAAATTTTCATATATGAGAAGCTAAAATTTAATTTTAAAAAATATTTTAAAATAACTTATAACTTATTTTATAGCATATTATATGTTAATTTAGAATATGTTTTTAAATTTTTTATGAATGTTCTTTCAAAATAAGAAAATTGAAATGGAAATTTCCATATATTACAAGTTAAAAGTTAATCAATTTTTTCAAACAAGTTACAACTCATTTCGTGGTCAATTAAATATCTATTCGGTTTTTTTATTTTTGACGGATGTACTTTTGAATTAACAAAAGAAATCCACTTACTCGAAGTGGTCTTTTGAAATTATATGTGTATCACTTCAAAGCTCTTGAAACACACATTCAGAAGCTGTCGTTGTTTCTGCTGAGTTCCGTTTTATCAAAATTGAAAATTAAAGTTCAAGATTGAAATTCTAATTTTTCGTGTTAAGACACAATTGAAACTTAAAGTTCGAGATCGAAATTCTAATTTTTCGTGTTAAGACACATAATGGAAACAGAGTTCGAGATCGAAATTCTAATTTTTCGTGTTAAGACACAATTGAAACTTAAAGTTCGAGATTGAAATTTTAATTTTTCGTGTTAAGACACAATTGAAACTCAAGATTCAAGATTAAAATTCTAATTTTTCGTGTTGAGACACATCTATGAATTTTTCTTACTGTAAAATATTCTTTCATTTAAGTTGATATAATTGGATATCTGGATTTTTCGAATCATAATATGACTTATGAATCGTGTCTTAACACGAAAAATTTCGATTTCAATCCAAACCCTGAGGTCCAGGTCGAAATTTGGATTTTTTATGTTAAGATACAACTTATGGATTATATTTGAATTAGAGGAATCTAGTTAAACTTTAATTATTAATTTAGATGAAACAGATTTTTGAAATAGAAAAATTTATGTTTTTAATTTAAAAAATCCGAATTTCGACCTGGAACCCTGAGTTTCGATTTTGACAATACGGACCTCTGGATGTTATTCTGAAATGCCAAAATTAGAAAAAACAAAATTCTTCACATCAACGCCGGAAAACTTTTCTTTGGTGTTCGGATTGTTTTCTGCGTTAAATATAGCAATTTGAGTAACTTCTTTTTACTCGTGTGCGAATTTCGAGCTGATTGTGATTACTTGGTCGATTTTTTAAAAAAGCAAAAATTTAACATGTTGAAATTTCGTTTTTTAAATTTTTTATCTCACTTCAGGAAAACACTGAACAGATAACAGATAACGGATTCTGAATGTGCATTTCAAGAGCTTTAAAATGATATATAACTTATTTCGAAAAACCACTTCGAATAAACGAATTTCCCTTGTGAGATAACAGAATAAATGTGTGGGATTTCATATATCGCGTGTCGAGGAAATTGAACTTTTTATTTGTTTTATTGACAAGAATAAACATTCTTTTCATAATGCGTTTTAAAATAAGTTATGTATAATTTAATAATATTCTAAATTTGTATTTCATATATGAATTTTTATTAAAAATTACTAAAAAATGACGAAATAGATAAAAATGTAAACTTTCAAATATATAAGATGGAATTCCTTACCTACTTATTGACGACAGAAAATACTTTTCATAATGCGTTTTAAAATGAGTTGTATATAATTTAATAATATTCTAAATTTGAATTTCATATATGAATTTTTGTTAAAAATTACTAAAAAGTGATGAAATAGGATAAAAATGTAAACTTTCAAATATATAAAATGGAATTCCTTACCTACTTATTGACGACAGAAAATACTTTTCATAATGTGTTTTAAAATGAGTTGTATATAACTTAATAATATTCTAAGTTTGAATTTCATATGTGAATTTTTGTTAAAAATTAATAAAAAATGACGAAATAAAATAAATTTATAAATTTCAAAAAAACCAAATTTTTCAAACTTTTTTAAATATGTTTTATCCGAAATAATCTTCTGACCTGAGCTATATATTATTTTTTAACATCCCAGATATGGATTTCATATGTGAATTTTTGCTAAAAATGACAAAATAAGATAAATTCACAAATCTCATATATCATGTATAAAGAAATACAATTTTTTATTTTTTGCAGACCTTAGACAAATCTATTTTTAAAATAATTTTTCTTACGTCAATTTTACCAATTCTCAAATTACTCTGCAATTAAGTTGTTTTTTTCCTCCAATTTCTCAAATTCGTTTTTCAAAAATCAATTTCAAAGTCCTCAACACATAATCTCAGATTCATGGATTTTATGGATTATCTTCTTGCAGAAATGTCTAGCCAGAGTGAAATACGTTTTCTCAACACCCTTGAAATGCACCGAAACTATGACGAATTCGCGTCGAAACCCCGGCTTTACTAAAGACAATTTTTCTGTTTTTCGGGATAGAAACTAGACTAGAGAGGACCTGAAGCGATATCCTGAATATCAGGGAGCGTGGGATACTGTAGGACATGAATGAGGCTCTAGGTTGTATCGTACGACAGAAATGTAACAATTGTATTTTCTATCTTACTATTCTAGCAAAAATTGCTAATATTACTTCAGCTTTAAAGCAATATAACCGGATATATTATTAGATTACTGTCGAGATAGAAATTATAGTAAGAAAAAATCACCTGAAGCGATAGCCTGAATATCAGGGAACATGGGATACTGTAGGACGTGAGAGAAGTTCTAGGTTGTCTTGTGTGAGGGGCACAGAATAGTTATATTCTGTCCTGTGCTGGCAAAGATTACTTCTGGTTTCTATCTTAACAGATTTATTTTTTGCTGTTGTGGTACCTTCATCTTGAAGTATATTTTAATCCTTACTTAATCTTTTAAATTTGAAAATCATTATGAATGACGGTGGTTAATTTTGAATGAGATGTGTGGATTTGTCCCGGACTTCTGGATGTAGTCTTTCATCGGGATATTCTGTTCATTAAAGTTTTCTTAGACGAAGAGAAACATCTATGGTTTGATAGAGCCATTGAGGTGGATTAGTCATCGGGTAATTTGTCGATTCACAAGAACGAAAATGTTTGATTTATCATTTGGAACATTTTTAATTTTTCAGAAACTTTGAATTTTTAAATATTTGTAATTTTTTAAATATTTTAAATTTTTTAAGATTCTTTAAATATTTGTAATTTCATTAGAAATGTCTTGAAATTTAATTTTTCTGTGATATTTTATCGATTAAATTAAATTTAAAATAAATCATCGTTGGTGAAATTTGACATTGTTTTTTGTTCAAATTTCTATAATAATGTTGTTGTGCTTCATATTTACTTTTTTATTTCAGGACATGTAGGATATTTCGGGAAATCTAAATTTAGCATCGTTCCAATTTAGTGAACATTGAACGGATTTTGATAATTCTTTTTTATTCGACTCGAATAACTTCGTCGTTTCGTTTACGATCAAAAAATATCGTAAAATTAAATATTAATCCTTGCAAAGCACGAGACAGAATACTTCTTTCTTTAAAAATAAATCAGTTCTGGAACAGAACATCAAAGTTACTTTTCTGTATTGGAGTCTGAAGTACTTCAATAACTCCTTGATCTCGCCCTAGCTTCAGTGATTATTGTCCTTTGTTAGTTAGAATTACCTTATAATATACAGAATAGAGAATATAATAATAGTAACAGTAGTA
Organism: Halicephalobus mephisto; assembly: GCA_009193035.1. Classification (NCBI taxonomy): domain Eukaryota; kingdom Metazoa; phylum Nematoda; class Chromadorea; order Rhabditida; family Panagrolaimidae; genus Halicephalobus; species Halicephalobus mephisto. The sequence continues at coordinate 95,541 of SWDT01000140.1, forward strand.
GTAGTAATAATAGTAATAATAATAACAATAGTAGTAATAATAGTGATAATAGTAACAATAGTAGTAGTAATAATAATAAAAATAATAAAAATAAAAACAAATTTATATATTAATCGGGCATTTCTTTTTTTTTAGTTTATGTAGGCTACTAACTGAAATTGTGCTAACGAGACCTCTTGCGCTTCAGGGACTTTCGTGCTGGGAGTTCCTTCGCAGTGAGCAACATTTTTTTCAACAAAACTGAAAATTTTTATCCTGATGAATTTTCCTTTAAAAAAGCTTATATTTTTATTTTTTTATTATTACAAGAAATAGGAAGCTTAACTAATTCTAACAAACAAGAATTATGGAAATCCGTCCAGTGTTCTTTGAACTAAAACGATTTAAAATTCGGATTTTTTGGGACGTCTTATACCAAATTTTAGGATTTTAAAAATCTTCTAAAAACTTATTCTCAATATCGGGGAAGTGTTTAAATCAATTTCTGAATTAATTGGAAGAATTTTAATTTTTTGATTTTTTAATATTACGGTATTCGAAAAATTTTATAAATTTTATACATTTCTAAATTATTCTGAATTTGAACATAGTTTACAGCGCTGAAATTAAGAAAGAAGATGTTGTAATTTTGTGGGGAAGAATTTCAAAAAATTTGCATATTAAATTTTCATAAAAGTTTTGAAATTTCTATTTTGCATAAACGAGTCCCGGACCCCTCCGGCAAGTAGTCAGTCGAAAACGTCCTGAATCCGGAGAAAAGTGTCATTGCTAGCTTGTACAACCAACGCCAGAGGCAATGTCGAGGTAGTTTTTGAGGCCATTGGGGAAATTAATAATGGAGATGATGGACACCAAGTCGGATTTCCTCTTCCTTCTCGAAATCACACTGTTATCAAAGGTAAGTAGTTCTTTTTGTGGAATTTTCTCGACGAAAATTTCTGGGATCTTTTAGCAATGTTGGAATTCCAGTTTTCAGAAGTCTTCACTTGAGATTCTGGAGGATTTCGAAAGTTTCGAAATTTTCAGTTTAGAAATTTTTAAAAATTACGAAATTTTCTGTTTAGAAATTTTCAAAAATTACGAAATTTTCAGTTTATAAATTTTTAAAAACTACGAAATTTTCAGTTTATAAATTTTTAAAAATTACGAAATTTTCTGTTTATAAATTTTTAAAAATTACGAAATTTTCTGTTTAGACATTTTTAAAAACTACGAAATTTTCTGTTTTCAGAATCCCTAGTTCTGGAATATTCCGTGAGCTTTTGGAAGTTTGATGGAATTACGGACGACTTTAAGTTCCTACGAAATTCTGAAAGTCTCCAGGGCATTTTGGAGATTCTGAAGTTTTTCACAGAATTCCAATTTTCAGAAGTCTTCATTCGGGATTCTGGAGGATTTTGAAAGTTCCAAAATAACTAGAAGTTTCCAGGGCATTTCGAATATTCTGGAATTTTCCACAGAATTGTGAAATTTTATAGAATTTCAAAAGTTTTAAGATTCTGAAAAATTTTAAAAATTACAAAACTTTGAAATTTTTTAATTTTAAAATTTTTGGAAATTTTTAAAAGTTCGTAAAATTTAATTTTTTACAACTTTCGTTCGATATTTAATTTAAGAAAGTTCAAAATGTCGAAAATTCATATTTTTTAATGCCGAATTTTAAAGTCACCAAATCCCTGGAGGAATTTTTTACTTTTGTGCAGAAAAATTTCCAACTACACGTACGGAAGAAACCGAAGTCATCTCAAGGACTCCACGACGGTTCCCTGCGGCATTTCCTCCCTTGATTTCTTAGTATTTCATTTTTGTTTTTATATTATTTTTCGGTAGCTGAATTAACTGAACATCTCAAGAAAAAATTTATTTAAAAAAATAATTTCGAAATCAATAAATTAGAAAAAAATAAGTATCCTAGCAGAATAACTTTATATAGGCCATTTTTACCTTTTTAGACTAGTTTGGTGTCTGAAATAGCCTAATATTATTAATTAAATAAGAAAAAATTAATTTAAAAAAATTATTTCGAAATTATTGCAAGTAAAAAGGGATAAATGCCGTAGAGGAACAACTTTGCACAGGTCATTTTTATCTTTTTTAGACTAATCTGATGTCTGAAATAGCCTAATATTATTAATTAAATAAGAAAAAATTAATTTTAAAAAATAATTTCGAAACCAGCACTGGTCCGAAGAAACAAGTACTGCTGGAGATCAATTGTCACACAGACCATTTCGAATTATTTTTGTTTTTATTCTTTTTAAATTGATAGATTTACAAATCAGATAGAACCCAAAAATTGTAGTTTTGTTCATTTTGGAGATTCCTGTTATTTGTCTAAGAATCATCCCCTCGGGCAAGAGTTGGTAATTTCTTCCCCTTCACCATAGACAATGAATTTTACCTTTCTCCACCTTCGACCCAAATACCCTCAGGGTATTATTTAATTTTTTAAAGTAATTTAAACTGTTAATTTTCACGAGTTTTTTCTAAAAAAAAGTGCTCCAAGGCCGGGAATCGAACCCATGTCTCGAGGATTACGGCCATTCGTGGCAACCACTGAACCAGCGAATAATCCGAAAGGGCAATTATTTAAACCTTAAAATTGAGCTTTGGACCGATGTCAACGTTAAGAATTTCAAGCCAAAGCAGCTGGCGGAGCTCGTCCTTTCACGTTCTGCTGGAATTCAAAAAGGGTGCAGACTGAGCCAGGCTTGCCTTGTCATCAAATGGTGTCGGGCCGGGAAAAAGGTTCCTGCACCAGAGCGAGAACAAAACGCAAAAAACGTACGCGCACATTAGTTGTTCGTTGTGTTGTTGTGTTTTTGAGGTTTCCCCATGTTAAATTGAAAGTTATATTTATTTTCTCTCACACTACTCTTTTTCCACATCCTGTGCAAATCATTACTTTGGTGTGTATAAAAATATAGATATTTTTTATATAAATTTTTTTGTTTTCAACTTGATTTTCTTTTTTTTTCTTTCATTCGACATTTTTGCTTCAGATTATTTCTGTATCAATAGAATATAAAGTAGGTTTTTTATATGGAGAGATTTTTTATTATCGTGTTTGTGATTTTAAATTAAAGGTTTTATTTTTTCTCTTTACTTTTTGTTATATTTCAAATTATTTCCTTATTAACGGAATTAAAAAAATAAGCATTTTTATGTAAAGTTTTATTTTTTTAAATTTTGTTTCTGTGATTTTAAATTAAAGATTGTATTTTTTCTTTTTCCCTTACTCCTATCCTATTTCAAATTATTTCCTTATTAACGGAATTAAAAAAATAAGCATTTTTATATAAAATTTTATTTTTTTAAATTTTGTTTCTGTGATTTTAAATTAAAGATTGTATTTTTTCTCTTTACCTTACTCCTATCCTATTTCAAATTATTTCCTTATTAACGGAATTAAAAAATAGGCATTTTTATGTAAAGTTTTATCTTTTTTATCGTGTTTCTATGATTTTACTTTTCGTCTCTACTTTGTTAATAAGGAAATAATTTGTCACTTGCCCTTTTTCTTATTTGAGAGTTAAAAAGTAGGCATTTTTTGTAAAAAGTTTTATACCGTCTTTGTACGTGATATTAGTTCAAGTTTTATTTCTTCTTACTTTACTCCTTTTACTTCGAATTGTTTGCTTATTTTTTACTTTGTTAATAAATTTCTTTATTTAAATATTGTGTCTTTTTTGTTTCGTATGATGTTAGATTAAGTTTTATTTCCTCTTGCTCTACTACTTACCGCAATTTTTTCTGGTTAACTAAACTATGACTAATTATTTTTCATGTGAATTTTTTGTTTTTTATCATGTCTATATGTTGAAAATTCTATTCGTTTTTTCCAACTCTAATTTATTTGTCGTATTTTAAGCAGTTTCTGTATTAAGGAACTAAAATAATTAAAAAGTGGAAATTTTTGCGTAAAAATGTTTACAGATGTGTTTTTTGTAATTTCATAAAAATCTCCCTAGATCTCGTGTTTTTTCAACGTTGTTTTTAATCTTCCTCTTTCCCAAAATTTTTTGCGTTTTTTGGACGTTTGAGAAAGAAGAATCATGTCGTTATCTCAGCGTTGTTCATTTTTACTTCTTTTTCCTTGAAATTTGTGTTGATAGATTGTCCTTTTTATTGGCCAAAGTTGTTGAATGTTTTTTTTCTGCAGACTTGGATTAGTTTTAAATCCTTAAAGAGCGTAGATTTTGTGGTTTGATTAATTAAAGATTTATAAAGCAGTATATTTAGGGAAAGTTCATAGAAAATGGAAAAAAGATTTTTGGAGTTTTTTAAATTTATTGTTTAAATTTTAGAATTTTAAAGAATTGAAGATTTTAGAAAAAAGTTTTTTATTTTTTAGTTAGGTTTAGGTAAATTTTGTAGTTTTGAGTGATGTGAGAAACTATAAAATTAAAGACGATTTTCGTCCAAAGATCGAATATTTGAGAATTTCCGCTTGTGTTGCAAAAGCAACTTTGACGTCTTGTTCCAAAAGTTGCTTGATTCATTGTGATGAAAGATAACTGTTTTTTTGTGTCTAATAATTAATGTTTACTTTTACAGTGTAAATTGTAAACGAAATATGTAAGTTACTTAATACTAAGAAATGATTGAAAATTGATGGATTTAAATTTTGTAAGATTTTTAATTTTAGAAAATTACTAGTTGTTGAATTTTTGTATATCAGTGTTCTAAGTTGTAATGTCACGCTACATTGGAGCTTCTTTATGAAATTTTTTTTATCAATAATGTCATTTTGAAAATGTTACATATTACTTTGTCATTAACTCGGGGGAAACTTTTCGAAATACGTGTTTCCTGGTACTGTGTGATTTCCCATTTGGGATTTTTGTATTTTTTATAGAAATTTATAATTGTTTTTAGGGCCTGAAAATATTATCATGAATTGTTAGATACGTATTTTGTCGAGTAATTAGGGTTTTTGTGAATTATCAACAACCATGGAGGAATTACTGGATTTTGAAGGAGAAAAAGTTTCTATGGAAAACTTTGCTTTGATTAGAGTACTAGGAAAAGGAGGTTTGTTTTTAATTAAAAATTAATATTAATTTATTTTTTAGCATATGGTAAAGTATTTTTGGTTAAAAAAGTCGGAGGAAATGATAATGGGAAACTTTATGCTATGAAAGTTTTGAAAAAGGAAAGAGTGGCTCATAAACAGAAGACCTTAGAACATACCTTGGCTGAAAGGACTGTTTTGGAGAAGTTGAAAGGATTACCGTTTTTGGTGAACATGGTTTATGCCTTCCAATCACACACGAAACTACATATTGTTATGGGTGAGTAATTTTTGAATGTCAAATTTACTTCTTAAGTGGTTGTAAGGAATTTTTAAAAGTAATATTTTTGTTAAAAATTTTTAAAAAGTTGATTTTTTTTAATGTTTGAATTTTTGAAATAATTTAATTTTTAGAATTCGTTGGTGGAGGTGAATTGTTCACTCATTTGTGTAAAAGAAAACAATTTGACATTGCTACGGCTAAGGTTCTTCTTGCTGAACTTGTGGCTGCTCTTGATTTGATTCATAGACAGGGAGTACTGTATAGGGATTTGAAATTGGAGAATATTTTGTTGGATCAAGATGGTCATATTAAATTGACGGATTTTGGATTATCGAAGGAATTGAAAGAACAAAGAATTGCAAATTCTTATTGTGGTGAGTTTTTAGTTACAGTAATTGATTGAAATTTGTGAAAAAATTGACAGTTGGAAAGGAAAGTGGAAAATTTGGGAGTTTATTTTTGTAAAAAATGTTTGAAAATGTTATAGAAATTTTTTGTGTTGGGTTTTGAACAAGATTTGAGTTTTTTTAAATGAAGGATGTGGTTTTTAATTATTGAATATTTGGGATTTTTGAAGTTTTTTAAATTATGATGTTTTTAGGTACGATTGAATATATGGCACCGGAAGTTGTGAAACGAACAAGTAGAGGTTACAACGAATGTGTTGATTGGTGGTCCCTTGGGGTTATTGCCTTTGAACTTGTCACCGGGTGTTCTCCGTTTACTGTTGATGGTGATCAGAATTCTACTCATGATATTGCTAGAAGAATTTTAAACAAAAAAGTTCCATTTCCTAAGAGTATTGATGAACAAGCAAAATCTCTTATTGGTGGACTTCTTGAAAAAGAACCCAGTCATAGATTGGGTAGTAAAGGTGTTGATGAAATTAAAAAACATGCTTTTTTTAAAGGTATAAATTGGGAATTGGTTGAACAAAAAAAATTGCCACCGGCTATTAAGCCAGTTGTGGCAGGAAAAATGGATTTGAATAATTTTGCGCCAGAATTTACAAATCAAGCTCCATTGTTTTCTCCAGCAGAAAGTCCACCTGATTACAAGGGGATTTTCAAAGTGAGTTTTTGTATTTTAAAAAATTTTAATTTTTTTTTTTGAATTTTATTTAATTTTGAAAATGATGATTTTTGGAGAAATTTGTACATTAGTGATTACAAAAAATGGAAATGTTTAAAGAATATTTGAGTTTAGAATTGTGGTATTTCTTCCAATTAAAGGATTTTCAGCAAAAAGTCAGTATTTTTTTGGTTTTGAGGTTTTTTTTGAAGGAAGTACTTGGATTGACGTAAGCTATTGAAATGACTCATATTAGTTCGGTGCTCTTGGAAAATCTGTAGTCCAATTTTGCTAAATATTTCTGCAAAGAAATAATCCATAAAATTTATGAATCTGAAATTGGATGTTGAGGACTTTGAAATTGATTTTTGAAAAACGAATTTGAGAAATTGGAAGGAAAAAAACAACTTAATTGCAGAGTAATTTGAGAATTGGTAAAATTGACGTAAGAAAAATTATTTTAAAAATAGATTTGTCTAAGGTCTGCAAAAAATAAAAATAAAAATGTAAATTAAAAAAATTAAATTTTTTTAAAAATATTAAATTTTTTTGTTAATTTTATAGTTTATTTTGGTTTATGAGTAATTTTATTTTTTTGAATGTTTGTCATGTTTTTATTTTAGGGTTACTCGTTCATATCTCCTTCTGTAATATTCTCCAATAACAACCCCATCGGAGAGGAGTCCCTCGAGGAAAGTGTGAAACTTTTGAAGAAGAATTCCTGTTTTTTTGCCAAATATGAACTTGACATAAGTGATTCAGGATATCTTGGAAGAGGATCATTTTCGGTTTGTCGAAAATGTAAACGATTAGAAGATGGAAAATTTTTTGCTGTAAAAATAATTTCGACAAAATGTGGTCATCATGCTGTTAGAGAAATTAGAATTTTGGATCACATAGGATTTCATGAAAATATTGTTCATGTTGAAGAAGCATTATCTGATCCGTTGCATTATTATATTGTTATGGAATTGTTGGAAGGAGGAGAATTATTGAAAAGATTAAGAAAATTGGAAAGATTTACGGAAAATGAAGCTTCGAAAATTATGACTCAATTAGTCAATGCTGTACAGCATATGCACTTGAAAGGGGTTGTTCATAGAGATCTAAAACCTGAAGTGAGTTTGGGGAATTAGTTGGATTTTTAATATTTATCAAAAAATAAAAATTTGAAAAATAATATTTTGTAGTTTATAAATTTCGAAATTTTAAAATTCTATAAAATTTTGAAATTTTAGAATTTAAAAATTCTGTAAAATTTTGAAATTTTAAAATTCTATAAAATTTTGAAATTTTAAAATTCTGTAAAATTTTGAAAATCTTTAAAAATTTTCCAGAATTTTTTGAAAATTTCAAAAATTTTAAAGATTTATTTTTTTTTGTTTTTGATACAGTATGGTAATTTTGGTTATTTTTAGAATATTTTATTTGAAAACGAAAATCCTGATGCAAAACTACGGTTGATAGATTTCGGATTTGCCAGACTCCTGCCGAATTCTCTGGAACAGCTCTCTACTCCATGTTACACTCTACAGTATGCTGCCCCTGAGGTTATTGAATTAGAAGATGAATTACCCCAATATAACCAACAATGTGACTTATGGAGTTTGGGTGTCATTATGGTAAGTTTAAAATTTCGGAAATTACTGTATTTACAAAACTAAAAATATTAAATTCAATTTTTAAAAGTATTTTAAATTTCGAAAAATATTAAATTTTAAATTTCGGAAAATATTTAATTTTAAATTTCGAAAAATATTAAATTTTAAATTTCGGAAAATATTAAATTTTAAATTTCGAAAAATATTAAATTTTAAATTTTGAAAAATATTTAATTTTAAATTTTGAAAAATATTTAATTTTGATTTTTTTGTATTAAATTCGGAAATTTCAATTTTTATGTATTAATTTTGGTATTTTTTAGTTTACCATGTTGAGTGGAAATGTTCCATTCCATGCCAAAACTACCACAGAATCCGCGAACGATATCATTGCCAGAATAAGATTAGCGGAGTTTTCGTTTCAAGAGCCAGTTTGGGATAGTGTCAGTACTCTAGCTAAGGATCTGATAACTGGACTTCTTACTGTAGATCCGAAAAAGAGACTTACATTAACTCAACTTTCTAAACATAAATGGCTCACAAATGGCACTTCAGAAGCGGATTCTGTTAGAGAATTACAAACTCCAACAATTCTGCCTTCGACTGCAGACGATACTTTTAATGAAACGTTTAATGCGTTTAAAGTGTCGTTAAATGATGGATTTTCATTAATGGATGTGGATAGTGCTCCATTACTTGTTAAAAGAAGAGGATTAAAAAGAAGAAATGAAAATTCAGATAAATCAGGATCAGGTTCATCATCATCATCTGCAGGAACAGGTTCTGGAAATAGAAAAATTTCAATACAATTTGATCAATCTAAACTTACACCTGTACCTGAAGGTTCTGAAGCAGATTCACGTCCAGGTAGTTCAATGTCGTCAGGAAGACCGACAACTTTACAAATAGAAAAAATGGATATTACACCATCATCTGCATTTTTGGATTATAGAGATCCAATACCTCCTTATCTGAAATATAGTAGAGATGTTGAACCAGAACCAGAATCAAATAATCATCGAAGAATCAGTGGGGGTAGTGATGGAAGTTCAGGAAGTAGTCAAAATGGGGGAAATCAATAAATTTATTAGAATATTTTCATTTTAGATGATATTAGAAAAAATTTTTTATTAAATAAAGTTTAAATTTTTGAAACAAGAAGTAATTTTCTCATTTTTTTAACAACTTCATGAATTGGAATTCCGACAATATTGAAGTAACAACCATTTACGGATTCCACGAAAGCGGCTGCTTTGTGTTGAATACCGTAAGCACCAGCTCTGTTCATGCATTCGCCGGATTTGATGTATTCCTTGTAGACTTCAATTGGAAAATCTCCAAATTTAATTTTTGTTTCTACGTTGAATTTTTCCATTTGTTGTTTTTTGTCAATTAAAGTAACACCAGAAAACACAGAATGCCATCGATTATTTAGTTTTTTGAGAATTCGTAAAGCATCATCTGGATCTGCTGGTTTTCCAATAATTTCATCGTCCACAACAACGACAGTATCACAGGCAATTATAATATCGTAATCTGTCTAAAATCACGAAATTTAAAATATTTCTAAATTAAAAAATTACAAAATTTCAAAATATTCAAATTTTTTTAGAAATTAGAAAACTAAACTTCTTTTTAAATCACAAAATTATAGAAACTAAATTTTCTAAAATGTTTTTAAATTAAAAAACGAATTTTAAATGTTTTTAAATTAAAAAATGAATTTTAAATATTTCTAAATTGAAAAATTACCTTGTTTTTGTTCAAAACGTTAGCGACTTCGAGAGCTTTGCCTTTGGCAGTTTCTTCTACAAATTCTGATGGAGATAAAGTCTTCGGAAGGTTCTCTTCAAATCCACTGACAACAACAAGAGGATCAAGACCCTGAAAATTGATTATTAATAAAATTAAATAAATTATTTTAATTTCCATTTTATTTTTTTCAGTAATATCGATTTCTAACTTTACAATTTTCCATTTTTAATATCCTTGATTCCCACAATTTTATCTCTTTCGCAAATCTATAAAAAACAAATTCTCTTGACATTTTAGAAAACCGATATCGAAAATGTTCCGATATTAATTTTTCTTCTTTTTTTATATTTAAGATATATTTTTTTCTGTTTTTTACTTTAACAATTTGACCAGAACGGCGATAACGTCACCGATCCAGAGAAACTGCTAACAATCTTAACAAAGATTTATCGATCGTGTTGCGTTTTTATTTTATAACGTGTCTATAACGGTTTAATTACCCAAGTTTGAGATTTGTGTTCGGAATAAAGCAACCACGAGACAGCATTTCGAACATCACTTAAAACGGTAAAATACATTTACAGTCAAGCTGAAGCCATCTGTCGTCAATTAGAATTTCAAATTTGAATTTTTTGATTTTCAAATTTGAATAAGTTCGAAATTGGTTCGAGAGTTCAAAATCGAAAACTCTAAAATATTTAAAAAATAAAACAACTCACCAACTCCTTCAACAACGCCAGTCTATTAGGTGATTGACTTGCAAGGACAATTTTGGCATCTTTGACCTCGTCTTCAATAGCCAGAAACCAAGTAGATTTCATCCTACTTAAAAAAACTTAAAATTAACAATAAACAAAAAATACAATAATTGTTTCAGACAACTTCTATAATATCCATTTTCATCTCCAACGATTTATTGACAAATTAACTACTTAAAGAAGGGAATGGGTCTTTTTTACTAAGAACAATGGTCTGATGAGTTTGAGAAATGTATCCCTTTACTTTTCCATCTGCAATGAGACCCGCTACAATGTTACCTGCTTCGTCGAGATCAGCTATCTCTTCTCCCGCTGCCTTGAGGCAATGGAAGAATGGATTCAGCTTGATTTGGAAAGATCCTTCATTCAGAATCTCCACCAGCTGCTTGAGTAATGCCAAATAGGTGAGAGAAATCAGTTTGTCCAAAATCAGGAAAATACCACTTTTCATGAAAAAATGGGAATGTTTCGCGAGACCTTTTCTGTAAGCTTCGATGTCACCGTGACTGAAATGGTTGTAGTTGATTCAACGAACTTGAAAGTATGAAACTTACTTGACGCCTTCGACAATAGGACTGAATTCAACGAGATCAAAGTCCTTCAAGACGTTGTGAGAAGGCACATATCCAAGGTACATTTTCACCGGAAGCCAGTAAATCAGAATATTCCTCTTGTTCGATCTGAATCGGTCAGGACAGTGGAGAAACGCATATTCCAGAGCCTTGTTCGCCGTCTGCATGTCTCCATCGAAAATGGCCTTTTTTCCGAGGAAGTAATTATAAGCTACGAGATCTGACAGACTAACCAACGTCAAGAAGCACGGATTCAAGTAATCAATGGCGCGGATAAGTGGCTTCAGAAGGGTCATTTTGTTTGTCTGAAAGTAACACCATAGATAATATAATTCGGAAAATCTTACTTCAAAGTAAAGTTTGAAAAGTCCCACGGTCAGAGACACGATGGCGACCTTCTTGGAAGCCTGGAGGTCGGTTCTGTTGTCAGCAACACACTGTCGGTAAAGTCCCATGATTACGTTCGCAACATCCTCCATGTAGGGCTCCGGATCGAGTTCGTGATCTTGTTCCTCGGATTTTTTGGCCAGTAAAATCAAATCGGAACAAAACACACTCAACAAAGGAATATACCAGTTACTGTCCTTTTCTTTTTGGAGGATTTCCTTCGAGAAAGCATTGATTATGGCAAGTTGGAGGTTATAAGCAGTGTAGTACTTCCTTTTGTTGACATAGAAACCGGCGGCCAAATGCATCAAAACTATATCATCGAAAATGTTATCCACACAAACCCGATTAGGATAAACTTCATTAACATCATCGACCTGGAAAGACTATGGATTAGTTTTTGTATGATTTTTTACACAAAATAAGCTAAATTTCATACAAAACAATGATTTTTCATAAACAATAAAGTAGTTTTTACATAAAATCAGTTATTTTTATGTAAAATAAACTAAATTTTGTGCAAAATAGATAATTTTGAATATAAAAGTAAACTATTTTTTATATAAAATAAATCAGTTTTTTATAAACTAAATTTTATATAAAAAAGTAATCTTTAATACAAAATAAACTACCTTCTATATAAAATAAACTGAATTTTGTGCAAAACAAGTGATTTTTAACATAAAAATAAAAATTACCAAAAGAAAACGACATCTGCAATGGTCGTGTTGCAGCGACAGTAATGGAGCTGCGGTTTCTGTGGCTAACCAATGTTGTTCCATCAGGTATCCCAGTAGGATTTTGTAATAAGAATCAAAGGATTCAATAGTGACAGTTTCAGTTTCGAAGGATTTAATAGGAGATGAAGTCGAGACATGTTGACTGTCATCAGAATCCAGAACAATCACGCTGTTTTCCCGACTTCTTCTGGATCTCGATGGTGGAGAAGATCTTTCTTCTGATTCATTGCTACGTCGACTACGAGATTTCTTGGATTTGGAGCGATTTCTGGCCATATTTGAAGCAGGAGAACGAGATTAATGATGAAATAATAAAGCTGAAAATTGAAACAACTACGTTGACAACCAGGAACACAACGCCAAAAAGAAAAAGAAATTTACGTTGGAATGAATCTAACCCGATTTACCGAAATCTAAGAAAGTGCCATTCATTCCAAAATAAATTAGCGATAAATCTGTTTCCTCTCGTGATAAATCGGAGTAATTCTCTTTCGAACGATAAATATGGAAGCGCTTATTTGTCGTTTTAGATTTGACTGTCTTTTTTGAGTTCTTTTTCGAGAAAAACGTTTCGGCAATTTTTTCTACATAAATTTTTGAGAAATTTTCCTTTTTTAAAGATAACATTGTAAATTCCTTCCTTGATTGTTTTCCTAGGAATTTCCGTCCTTGAATATATCGCAGCTTAATCTAGGATTGGGATTTATATAAAATTTTTCAATATAAATTTCGTTATTCAAATTTTTTATTTGAACAAAAGTACAATTATTTCGAAAAAAATTACTTTTACTTTACCAAGTATCCAAAATATGTTCTTTCTTGTCCACTATTTTGAGGATTTCATTTTTGCTGTCGACGAAACCACCATCGATGGCATAATTGATGATAATCCTGATTCAGTTTCCAAACCTACCATACCGTTAAATTTTGAAATTAACAGTGAGCTTCTTATTCGTATGAAATTTCAGTTCTCTAGTACTATTGCACGTCCAGATATGAAACAGCTTATTCTATCTTCATTTTTGGTATTTTTTCTCAAATCAATGTATAAAACCACAATTTAAGTTTCCAAGAATAATTACGATCAATATAGTCCGAACTCTTCACTGTTGTCTTTTGGATCTCTATTATTTTCGCTGACTCCTAAATGCCAACAAAACTACCAAAATCTCCTGTCCCAAATCTCCGACTAGAGCTGAAAGTTAACAAATCACTTATAACCTTCGATCCATACACGTTCATTTTTGTCAAGTAGCCAACAACCAGAATGAAAGTAGAATTTCACAAATTCGTTTCCACACCGACCTCAACTCTAACAAGATTTTTCAAAACCACAGCTTAAGCATTCGATTACAGATCGTTATCTCGTTGGAAATACGACCCACTTACAAGAACATATTCCCCAAAACATTAATTCTGGAGAATCCCCTTTAATGCAAACCCCCTCAAAGTTCACTCTTCCATGGTCCTAGTACTCTATTAGCTCTACTTTTCCTTTGGAGAAATTCCATTTGCATCGAGTTCTGCACTTTTGTTAATTATTTTTACCGTTTTTCTCGCCAAAAATATTTTCACTAAGATAAACGAGAGGAAGTCAGTCCCACATGAGTTCCATTAATCCTAAGATCAGGTCATAACGTCGGAAAAGAACCTAGTGCGATACAATACTCAACTCTGAGTTGAATATCATTATCACACGATAAAGAATAACTACTACAACTTTGTTCTCTACGCCGACTTGGGAGGTTCACGACCTTTGACTGTGCGCCAGGCGAACTTCTGACTCTTGACGAACGACCAAGTATGACGCTTTCCGTAGAAGAGAATAGTAGCAAGGATAGGGAGCAGTGCAAAGATCTAAATTCAGGTCGTAACAACTGTGACTGAGAGCAAGACTTACCTTCAGAGCCCATCTCTTTCTAGTGTCATGGAACGGTTCAGCAGCCCAATGCATAAACGTAGCAACATCTTTGGCTTGTTGACTTTGTGTTGCAGAAGTTCCGTCGGCGTACTCGATTCCTTCGTCGAACAGTTGCTGCGGCATAGAGATGACACCTCCGGGGAAGTAAGGGTTGTAAGCCTTGCCTTCATCAACTTTGACACCAGCCGGAGGATCGAAATAACCTGTCAGCAGGCAGAAGATGTAATCATCGCCTCCGTGACGAGCCAAAGCCATGAGAGACAAATCTGGAGGAGCGGCTCCATTGTTAGCAGCCGCAGCTGCCTTCTTATTCGGGTACGGGTCCGGGAGATGATCAGTCAAGATCCCTGGACGAGTAATTGGCTGTCCCTTATCATTAACGTCGTTAATAGTGGCTTCGGCCGCATCAGCCTTGGCTTCTTGCTCTGTCATGAATACATCAACAAAGTGACGGTAGTGAATGAACTTCATCGAGTGACAGGCAGCACAGACTTGTTTGTACACTTCGTAACCACGGCGGACTCTGAAAATCAAAGTTCATATATCAACTTCCCCCAAAATAGCCAAATAAACGTACGAAGCATAGTCAAACGACTTGAAAGGACCTTTATGGGACCATGGCAGATGATACGGATGCACGACGAGGTCGCCACCTTGAACCGAGTTCTCCAGAGCATAAATCAATCCACCAATACCGGTAGCTGCACAGAGACCGGCGCCGAGAGCGAGGTTCCGCTGAAACAAGACCGACTAATCATATAATTTTGAAATTTATATAAAACTCACAGTGGACAGCCCCCGCACGACAGCCCGCTGCATGATTACCTGAAAACGAAAAAAATATTAAACAAAATGGAAATAATTTCCACGAAAAAGTTGGAAATTAAACTTGTAAAAATAACAATGCTGTAAAATTTGCGAAAAACCACGTACTTTAAATTTATGGGGTTCCGGGGTAAAGACACGGATAGAGTCTGAGCTTTGTTTGCATCAGAGTCGGCCGCAACAGTCTTATCCTGATGATCGTGTCGGGACCATTGATTGACGTTAAGCGCTTTCTTCCATTTTTTAAATTTTATTAATTCCAGCGAATCAATACCATTCCCCTTGGCCAGTTTTTATTTTTCTTCAGATGGAATCCCAGGATCTATTTGGGGATGTGGTAAGTGGACATTTCGATATAGGGCTGTTGTTAACTCAGTAAATTTAAATTTTCCAGGAGGAAGGACCGCTGAGATCGATCAACAGCCTCGAGCCGTCCGGTGCTGTTCCATCCAAGGTTTGTTTCGAAATTTCTTAATTTAC
>SWDT01000141.1:0-65905 GCA_009193035.1 Halicephalobus mephisto
TATAAATCTTTCAATTGCCCTCTCGTCCCCCTGATTACCATTCATGACTTTTTTAAACGTCGAAGTTTCGTTTCTTAGATTTCTGATTTAAAGTTGTTTTTCAAATTTGCAGAAATTTTTTATCTTTATCGAGATCAATATCAAAATTAAAATCAAAATAAAGTCTGCAGCTTGCCCGCAACATTGTGGCAGGTTGATCAAATTTAAATATGTATATTTATAGAAATTTCGAAATTAAATCAGCAGCTTGCCCGCAACATTGTGGCAAACTAATTAAAATCAAAATAAAATCTGCAGGTTGCCCGCAACATTGTGGCAGGTTGATCAAATTTAAATATGTATATTTATAGAAATTTCGAAATTAAATCTGCAGTTTGCCCGCAACATTCCAGCAAACTAATTAAAATCAAAATAAAATCTGCAACTTGCCCGCAACATTGTGGCAGGTCGATTAAATTTTAATATTAATATTTATAGAAATTTCGAAATTAAATTAAATATGCAACTTGCCTGCAACATTGTGGCAAATTTGTTTATTAAATTTTTGTTTGAAAATTGAATTTTATCTTGATATCTAATTTTTTATGAACTTCAGTATTGAATTTAAAAATAGAACTTCAAGTCATTGAGAATTTTATCAGATCTTCAGAAAATCAGAGATCACAAAAGTTGAAAAATGAAAAACAACTTTTGTAAAAAATATCATTTATCATTGAAGACACTTGTTTGGAATCTGGAATATTTGTATTTAGTTTTATATTTATTTTTTGGACAAAATTATCGATTTAAAAATTTTAAATAAACTTTGGAAAATTAAAAAAAATTGAAAATTTTATTTATGAATGATTATGTCATAAAAAATTTTTATAATTTTAATTTTGGATAATTAAGATGATACGTGACGTGAACTAGCTCCCACCGTGATGGTCTTTGTAGTTACGGTAGGAGGATGCTTGTTGTTTTATGAAGCTGTTAAATTTATATTGAGTTTCGAATACTGTTGTTGAGGTGGAATCTAATAAGAACTCCTACCACGAAAGCTCCTACTAGGACACCAGGGGTTACTGTCACTTTTGCAATCAGTTTTGTAACTTTGTTGTCTACAATAAAATAACTTTGGATAAAGAATGTGTTAAAAATTGAGTCCACCTCGTCACTAGAAAAAGCCCATATCATATCAGTCTCAAAGCGAAAGCAGGAATTTCGAAAAAGATCTCTGAGATGAAACCGAATAGGAACTCGTACCACGAAAATCCCTACTAAGACGATTCTCATAGTTTTGGAATCAGTTTTGTAACTTTGTTGTTTATAAGATATCCTTGGATAAGCAATATGTTAAAAATTGTGTCTACCCCGTAGCCGGAGAGAGTCCATATTACATCAATTTTTTTCGGATTGTTATTTTTCAAATTTTATATATTTTTTCATAATAAAGAACTTCAAAAAATGAACTTTCAAAAATCTGGTCTGCACAACAGCAGATGTTTTACAAAATAAAAATTTCGTTTTTTAAAAATTAAAAATAACAGGAAATGGAAAGAAACAATACGTCATCGATTCTGACTTGTTTTCTGTCGTTTTTCCTGTCTTTGTTCTTCTACGTAATTTCGCATTTATCTAACAATAATTATTTTTTAAACCAAAATTGCAATTAGGGAAGAACTCAATAATTCAATGTTCTCGATATATTCATCAAGTTTTATCTCGATCACTGTCATCGATCCGGGTGAGTCATACGGTAGCTATTTCCTGCGGCAATTAATTTTTGATTTCGTAATAATTTGGATTTTTTAAAATTATTTTTTTTCAAAAATAATCTTGGCCTAAAATGTCGATTAAGTAACTAAAAAAATAATTTAAAAACAGAAAAAAGTGGATTTTACGGTAATTACTTTTTTGTAATTTTTGATATCTGATTTCGTAATAGTTTGAATTTTTTGTTTTAAAATTAATTTATTCAGTAATTTTCAATTTAAAAATTTTTTTCTATGGTCAGTCCCGGGATCTATAAACCAGTCGACATCAAAATTAAATTAAATTTTTTGTAGTAACTAAATAAACCAATCTGTCAGAACGTTGCAAGCAAACTGCGGATTTTACAATAATTTTAAAATTTTTTTAAATGTAAATTTAATCGATATGCCGGAACGTTGCCCGCAAACTGCGGATTTTACAGTAATTTTAAAATTTCTATAAATATAAATTTAATCGATTTGCCGGAATGTTGCGAGCAAACTGCGGATTTCATTTCTAAAAAAACTTAACTGCTTGAATGTTGCGCGCAAACTGCGGATTTTACAGTAATTTCAAAATTTTTATAAATATAAATTTAATCGATTTGCCGGAACGTTGCGCGCAAACTGCGGATTTCATTTCTGAAAAAACCCTAACTGTTCGAATGTTGCTCGCAAACTGCAGTTTTTTCTTTGATTTCGACCTCGACGTAGGACGATTTTTAACTTCCTGCTTTAGGGCGTACATTATTGTTAAAATTATAGTTTATTGTCGAAGATGTGAAAGAAGATGAAGAGACTTTTTGAATTCCAAAGTACATCCGGCTAGATGTACACTCACCTTCAACAAAGGTTTTTTTCGTCACCAAAGACGTATTTATTATATTCATTGCTATTTTCTAGAGCGCTCAATCCTCGTCTACGTCACGAGCGAAAGTAAAGAATATTCAAAAAATATCAAAAATGAACAATGGATTACTGTAATTTCAATCGTTAATACTACAGTATCTGAAATTTTTTAAATTTCAAGTTATTTTTAAAAATAAAATTCTTAAAAAATTTAAATTTCGCAAAAAATTAAAGAATATTATAAAATTTCAAAAATTTCTGTGATGTTCCGGAATTCAGCAAGAGATTCTGAAATTTTTTGGAATTTTATAAAGGATTCTGAAATTTTTAAGAATTTTATAAAGGATTCTATAAAATTCTTGAAAATTTTCGAGAATTTTTTAGAATCTCATAGAAAATTCTGATATTTTCGAAAATCTTTCAAGAAACTCATTAAGGATTCTGAAATTTTTTGGAATTTTATAAAGGATTTTGAAATTTTCGAAATCATGTGAAATCTTCAAAAATTTTATAGAACCTCAGAAAATTCCGAAATTTAACGAAAAACTTTAAAATTTTCTGAAATTTTGTTCGATTTTCTAGAATCTTATGAGATATTGTAGAGGATTCTGAAATTTTCGAAAATCTTCCAGAATTCTGAAATTTTCGAAATTATCTAAAATTTTAAAATTTTCCGAAATTTTGCACAATTTTCTAGAATCAAAGAATTATGAAATTTTCGAAAATCTTTCAGATTTTTACAAAGAATTCTGAAATTTTTCAAATCCGATGAAAAGATTTAAAATTATCCGGAATTTGACATTTTAGAAAATTGTAAAATTCTAAATATTTGTGAGAATTTTTATTTCTGATTTTTATACAAATAAAAAACTTCAGAAAATTAAATTTTTTGAACCAAATTGTTTTTAATGAAATTATACTGTAAAAAATCCCGCATAAATACTATTGTTTCGGAACCCAAGAGATCAGTGTTTTTCGCTACAGGACCAGTACCCAAGTTCATAGTCGACGAACAGATCAAGCGGTAGTCGCGGTGAGACAAATATTTCTTTTTTTTTATTTTTAATTTTTGAAAAGATTTAAATAATGGTCCCACCGCGAATAATTTTTCAATATCTACTTTTTAGTTATAAATTTAATAAAAAATTTTAACTTTTCGCGGTGAGACAAATATTTTTTTCTTACTTTTATTTTTTGAAAAAATTTAAATAATGGTCCCACCGCGAATAATTTTTCGATATCTATTTTTTGATTATAAATTTAATAAAATTTTTTAACTTTTCGCGGTAAGACAAATATTTTTTTTTATTTTTATTTTTTGAAGAAAATTTAAATAACGGTCCCACCGCGAATAATTTTTCGATATCTATTTTTTGATTATAAATTTAATAAAGTTTTTTAACTTTTCGCGGTGAGACAAATATTTCTTATTTTTTTGAAAAAAATTTAAACAATGGTCCTACCACGAATGATTTTTTGACATCCATTTTTTGATTATAAATTTAATTATAAAATTTTTAAAAAATCTTTCGTGGTGGGACCAATGTTGTTTTATTTTTGATTTTTGCTAATTTTTAAAAATATTTTAAGTGGTCCCACCACGAATGATTTTTGGCATTGATTTCCTCGATTATGAACTTGGTTAACTGTCCTTCAAATTCCATCTTCATTCAATAAGCATTGGGCCAGGGCCCGTCATAAGTCGAAATGCAGCATACTGTAGTGTCTGCTTTCATGGGTGGATGAAAATAATTATCTAAAATTCCCAATTAAATATTCCTAAAAAACAAACTTACAAAGGTGGGTTTCGGTTTGACAAGGATTAATTACAGTAACCGCGGGCTGGACGAATTGCTGAGAATCCTGGACCGCCCTGAAGAGGATGAAGCCGTCTGGAGCGAACCCGGTCCTGAACGAAAAGTCGTAAGTCTGATTCTGATACAACTGCACCGTGCATTCTGAATCCGGATTCATCGTCTTCGTCACACAGAGATCCGAATTCGTGAAATCCGCCGGATCGTAGAAGAATCCTCTGCAATCAACGAAGGCAGTGAAGTTCAAAATATGGACATTCAAGGATTCCAGAGCTATCGTGTATCTTGCTTGGAGAAAACCATATTCAGAAACTCCTTCAAGATCTGTGAAAATCGTTCTGGATTCGTATTGGACACATTTATCCGTCGGCGAATTCGGCGAGAATCTGGTGCAGCAGAAAGAAGACGTAGAAACTGTGTCGTTTGCCGCTGAAAAAATAATTTAAATTTAAAATAAAAGTAAAAAAAATAATTTAAATTTAAAATAAAAGAAAAAAAATAATTTAAATTTAAATAAAAAAATAATTTAAATTTAAAATAAAAAAGTGTTTTAAATTAAAGTTTAAAAATCGAATTTTCGTGTTGAGACGTGATTTGAAAACTTTTTTTTTTTAAATTTATACAATTTTTAATTGAAATTTAAAAACTGAATTTTCTTGTTGAGACGTGATTTGAGAACTTTCTTTTTTAAATTTATTTTTAATTTATAAAATTTTTAATTGAAATTTAAAAACTGAATTTTCTTGTTGAGATGTGATTTGAGAACTTTCTTTTTTTAAATTTATAAAATTTTTAATTGAAATTTAAAAACTGAATTTTCTTGTTGAGATGTGATTTAAGAACTTTTTTTTTAAATGATATGCCATGTTTATCAATGATGGACTTGGAAGTCTGTGATTTCCGTCCTAGCAGAGAAAATCAAACCTCAAAGTTCTTCCAAAGATCCGTGTGGTTTTTTTTATCGAAGCTGATAACCACAATTTGACCTTTAAGTTTTTTCCTTCAAAATTCTATCATCAGATTTCTTCAAAAATCTAATTTTTTTAAAAACTTCATTTTTAAAATTTTATAAAAAATTATTTTTTAAATGTGTAAAATTTTATTTTTTTCGGAACATAAAAATTGATTAAATTTTTAATTTTTGAAGAAAATTAAATTGTTTAAAAAATTAGAATTTTTGAAAAATTGATGATCGTGTTTTGAAGAAAAAAATTTAAACGTCAAATTGTGATTATCAGCTTCGATAAAAAACCCACGGATCTTTGGAAGAACTTTGTGATTTCCGTCTTAGCAGAGAAAGTCAAACCTCAGACTCCGAAGTTCATCATTGATAAACATGGCATATCATTTTTAAAAAAAGTTCTCAAATCACGTCCCAACACGAAAATTCAGTTTTTAAAATTTAATTAAAAATTATATAAATTTAAAAAAAGAAAGTTTTCAACATGAAAATTCGATTTTTAAACTTTAATTAAAAATTTTATAAATTAAAAATAAATTAAAAAAAAAGAAATTTTTCAAATCACGTCCCAACACGAAAATTTAATTTTTAAATTTCAATTAAAAATTTTATAAATTTAAAAAAGAAAGTTCTCAAATCACGTCCCAACACGAAGATTTAATTTTTAAATTTTAAGAAAAAATTGTATAAATTTAAAATAAATTCTTAAAAATGTTTTTAAATAACGTCTCAGCACGAAAAATAAAAATAAAAATTTTAAATAAAATTTAACTTTTTTAAAAAGTTTTAATAAAATTTAATTTTTTAAAGTTTTTAATAAAATTTAACTTTTTTAAAGTTTTAATAAAATTTAACTTTTTTAAAGTTTTAATAAAATTTAATTTTTTTAAAGTTTTTAATAAAACTTAATTTTTTAAAGTTTTTGAATAATATTTTAGGATAGAAAATTTAAATAAAAATCTTTAATAAAATAAAAAATAAACTTACTGTTGAACTGCATTTTCCAGCAAGGATCAGCCGTAGTGAAGGCCGTCATTCCATTTATTCCATTTTTCATAAAAATCCCGTTTCTGTTTGTCAATTCTCCCGCAGTGGTCCTGAGACGAAAATATTTCCCATCAGTAAACATAAGTGAAAAATCAAATTCATAATTTTTTTCTTGAATTAAATTTACGGAACAATTAAGATTCATGTTCGAACATGTTACAGAATTTTGATTTGGTTGAAGATAAAATTCCGAATGTTCTATAATTCCAAAATTTGTAATTTTTATAAAAATTTGAGATTCTCGGATGAAGTAATCAGCTTCAACAAGACCCTGGATGTCCGGACTGGTGTTTCTTTGGACTACGGTAGTGGAGGAAAATTGAACACATTGAGCTTAAAAAATTTATATTTTAAAATTATTAAAAAATAAAATTTTTTTAATATTTTAATTTTAAAATTATTAAAAAATAGAATTTTTTAAATTTTTATATTTTAAAATTATTAAAAAAATTGATTTTTTTTAACATTTATATTTCAAAAAAATTTAATTTTAAAATTATTAAAAAATTGAATTTTTTTTGATATTTATATTTCAAAAAATTTTTAAATTTTCTATAAAAACTAAAATTATTTTTTAAAATTTTTCTATAAAAATCTAAAATTGTTTTTTTTTTAAACTTTTTTATAAAAATGTAAAATTGTTTTTTTTTATTTTTTTATAAAAATGTAAAATTGTTTTTTTTTATTTTTCGAATTAAAATTGTCGGAATTGGAACAGAAAAATACAACAGTAGAAACACGAATAAGAGAATTACTTACGTTCAAGGACGTCGGGGACTCTTATTTCTTCAAATAAAGAACAACAGAAGGAGTAATGCACCGTATACTCTGGAAGTGACGTCACTGAAAATTTCATAAAAGTTAGTTTCTAAAAAACCACAGTAACCCAAGGAATTTGTGATTTTCCAGATATTTAGTAATACTTTGATCCGTAACCCTTAACCCCGAAGATGGACAGGGTTATGTGCCCCATGTAACCCCAATCCGGAAATTTTTAGGTTCATCGAAGAAGGTTCTGATTCCAAAGTATTGATTTCGAAATAGTGTAAAATTACAAAATAACAATTACAGGGAACTAAAACTTCAGATTTTTTAATTTTAAGAATTCTAGAAATTCGTTTCGAGATCGCTTCGTAGAAAAGTTTCAGTTTTACAATACCATGATTACTTTCGAAATAACAATCACGGGAAACTAAAATTTCAGATTTTTTTAATTTTAAAGATTCTAGAAATTCGGTTCGTAGGAAATTTCATGATTTTTACAATAGCATGATAAGTTTCGAAATCACGGGATAATTAAAGAAATTGTAAATAAGGAATTCGCGTCGGGACCATTTCGTAGGAAAATTTATCTTTGACTTCTACAGTACCACTGCTATGATTGCATCTTTGTAGAACCATACAAATACCAAATGCTGTACTTTTGGGTCCCGACTGGAAAGTTCCAAAAACTCCCTCCAGGACCATTTTTAAGTTTTTTTGATTTCGAAATAAATTTTAAAATTTAGGGCTATTTTTATTTCTAAAAATTATTTTTAAGATTATTTTAAAATTTTATAAAAATATTATTAATTTCGAAATAATTTAAAAAATTAAAAAAT
The DNA here is from genome assembly GCA_009193035.1 of Halicephalobus mephisto. Taxonomy (NCBI): domain Eukaryota; kingdom Metazoa; phylum Nematoda; class Chromadorea; order Rhabditida; family Panagrolaimidae; genus Halicephalobus; species Halicephalobus mephisto. Next base: position 8,006 of record SWDT01000141.1, read on the forward strand.
TTCAAATTATTTTTTAAAATTTTAAAATTTTTAATTTTTAAGTTTTTAAATTTTTATGATTATTTCACAAACCTGTATTTTCTAAAATTAAACATTTATTTGTCTGGTCGTCAAAAAGTAATCCGTTTTTGCTCCTGAACATCCGGCCATTTTTGAAAAAAACTCCCGCAAAAATCACAGTTTTTCCTTTTTCTTTATTTAAAAAAACCGGTAATTCGAAAATTCCGCTTCCGGCAGGAATTTCGGTTTCACAAGGCCCGGATACTGTATTCGAACAATTAATGATTTTTCTTCTTCCATCATAAGAGAAAATTAAATATCCGTTGACTTGGTAGCTGTCGTTGAAGGATACTGTAGCAAAATCGAAAAATTCGACGAAACTTTTTGAATAAAATTCAGAATTTTCGAAAAAAAATTTTTTTTTCAAAGAAAATTGAAAAGAATAATTCAAAACAGAAATCGAATTTGAATTTTGTCTGAATTCGGCTTCTAATTTTCCTCCGATGCAATTTCTGGATTCAGAAGAAAAAACATCAGAAAAATAAAAAATAAAAAATAAAATAAAATAAAATTTTTCCATTTTTCGAAGAGAAAAATTAAGTTTCGTGTTTTGTCTTCTCTGGCAGGAAATTATCAACTTCCCAAATTCGCTTTCGATTGGGGCTGATACTGCAAAAAAGCAAAGATCGATCGACTTATTTACTTTCAAATTTAATTTTAAAAATATTTAAAAATTTAATTCTAAAAATATTTAAAAACTTAAATTCTAAAAATATTTAAATATTTAATTTTAAAAATATCTAAAAACTTAAATTCTAAAAATATTTAAATATTTAATTCTAAAAATATCTAAAAATATAATTTTAAAAATATTTAAATATTTAATTCTAAAAATATCTAAAAATTTGATCCTAAAAATATCTAAAAATATAATTCTAAAAATATTCAAAAATTTAATTTTAAAAATATCTAAAAACTTAAATTTTAAATTTATTTACCTAAAAATCCAAATTTTAAACTTTTTTGGAGATTTTGCCAAAAAAATGATTTTTTATATTTTTACATTTTTATAAAAAAATTTATAAAATTTCACATTTTTTAAATTTAACTTTAGAAAAAAATAGATTCTGAATCTATATTTCGTAAATTTTAAAATAATTTTGGAAAAATTTAAGTTTTTTTAAATTTTAACTATCAACTTTAATTTTGAACTTTTAACTTTAAAGTTTTTTTAAAGTTTAATTATCAACTTTAATTTTGAACTTCGAGTTAAAAATTTTTTTAAACTTTAACTACCAACTTTGATTTCGAACTTCGAGTTAAAAATTTTTAATTTTAACTATCAACTTTGATGTCGAACTTTAACTACCAACTTTGATTTTGAACTTCGACTTCAAAGTTTTTTTTTAAACTTTAACTACCAACTTTGATTTTGAACTTCGACCTCAAAGTTCATGATTAAATTTCAACATCAAAATTCGTAATCAAATTCTGATTACTAACTTTGATGTCGACCTCAGATTCTGACCTCGACCTCAAACTGGAACTACCAACTTTGATTTTGAACTTTTAACTTTAAAGTTTTTTTAAACTTTAACTACCAACTTTGATTTCGAACTTCGAGTTAAAAATTTTTAATTTTAACTATCAACTTTGATTTTGAACTTTAACTATCAACTTTGATGCCGAACTTTAACTACCAACTTTAATTTTGAACTTCGACTTCAAAGTTTTTTTTAAACTTTAACTATCAACTTTGATTTTGAACTTCGACCTCAAAGTTCATGATCAAATTTCAACATCAAAATTCGTAATCAAATTCTGATTAATAACTTTGATGTCGACCTCAGATTCTGACCTCGACCTCAAACTGGAACTACCAACTTTGATTTTGAACTTCGACTTCAAAGTCTAACCTTCAACTTAAAGTTCGACTTTGAACTTGGACTGCCAACTTTGATCTCGACCTTTAATCATCAATTTTCACAAAACAGATCGCGGATGTCAAATTCAAACTACCAATTTACGCCAAATAAATTTCTAAAATAAAAAAATTCATAGATATTGTCTCAACATGGAAAATTCGAATTTTGATCTTTAACCTTGTCAACTTTGAGAAAACGAAAAACAAAAATCACATGCAAATTCCAAAAATTTAGAAAAATTAAATATTTTTATTCAAATTTCTTGAAAAATTAAATATTTTTATTCCGATTTTTTTGAAAAATTAAATATTTTTATTTCGATTTTTTTGGAAAAATTAAATATTTTTATTCCAATTTTTTTTTAATTAAATATTTTTATTCAAATTTCTTGAAAAATGAAATATTTTTATTCCAATTTTTTTGAAAAATTAAATATTTTTATTTCAAATTTTTTTTGAAAAATGAAATATTTTTATTCAAATTTTTTTTAAAATTAAATATTTTTATTCAAATTTCTTGAAAAATGAGATATTTTTATTCCGATTTTTTGATAGATGGCTAGATACAGATTTTATTTGAAAAAATGCAAAAAAACTCGAATTTTTTAATTCTAAGAATTCTCCCGAGTCCAAGGTTGTTTGAATCAAATTTTCCGAATTTTTTTCAAGATAAAATTTCTTCGAAAATTTATTTATAAAATTCAATTTTTAAAGCTTTTAACGAATATCGACCAAAATTGATTAAGTTCGGATTTGGTTTCGAAATGTTGACTTAGATGTTTCTTCAAATTTCCTCTCAGACGGCATTTTTTGGGACAAATAGGACATTGATAGAAGTGGTCATTGCCTGAGGCATGGACAGTCCTGTGTTCGACCAAGTTGGAGAAAAATTTAAAAATTTTTCCACAAAATTCGCATTTGTGAATTTTGGTTTTTTTCGAATTTTCTCGACATCGTTCTTCTACGGCCTTCTGGAGGAGTTTCGAGACTAATTTCTGTTCGTCGAGAATCAGATTCTGACGATCTTTGGTTTCCGGAGGACAAAATAAAACAGAAGAATGAAAATTACCGTAATCTGGAACAGAAGATAAATTCGGAAAAAATTCCATTTTTTAAATAAAATTAATTTTTTAAATAAAATTAATTTTTTAAATAAAATTAATTTTTTAAATTAAAGTTAATTTTGAAATTAAAGTTAATTTTGGAACTACAGTGCTCCGCCTCAAGGAATGAGGTCAAGTTAATGGGACTTTTGACTTTTTCGAAGATTTCGATCCAGGTATCTGGTAATGCCTGCTTGGTAGATCTTTATCTTCAATTTGGGAAACTTTGTTTTATCACAAGGACAATCTTTTTCATGTTGATCTTCAATGCAAAAATCACGTCATTTTATTCTTTGAACATAAAGGTAAAAAATAGAATCATTTAAATTGCATAAAATCACGTGATTATTAAACATGGAAATATTTAAAAAATCCAAAAAATCTCAAATTTTAAAACTTTTCAATTAAGATTAGAAATTATTAAATTTTAGGTAATTTTAAAAAATCCTAAAAATATTTAATTATAAAATTATTAAAAATGAAAATATTTAAAACACCCAAAAAATCTCAAATTTTAAAACTTTCCAATTAAGATCAGAAATTATTAAATTTTAATTGTAAAAAATTTTAAGTTATTTTAAAAAATCCTAAAAATATTTAATTATAAAATTATTAAAAATGAAAATATTTAAAAAATCCAAAAAATTCCGAATTTTAAAACTTTCCAGTTAAGATCAGAAATTATTGAATTTTAGGTAATTTTAAAAATGTTTATTAAATTGTAAAAAAATTAATTTTTTAATTTTCCAATTGAGACCTAAAATTTTCGAATTTTATGTTTTTTGTGAATTTATATAAATATTTGATTTATTTTTTAAAATTCTGAAGTTTTTCAAAATTTTCTGTAATTTTATCAAAATACCGTAATCCAAAAATTTCATTGAATTTGAATTAATTTTTAAAATTAAACTTTAAAAAAAAATTAAATCAATTATGAAACTGTATTCCAACGTGTCCGTTTTCAGAATCGTATCTGATTTTTTTTAACTTAAATCTTGATTTCAGTTTGACTGTCAAAAAAGGCCAAAAGTTATTTCAAAAAAGATCAAACTTTTTTTCCAACTTTTTTCTCACTTGCCAAGCACCTTCTACTCCCCCTCCCCTGACCGCCTTCTCCTTGTATTTTCTTCTTAGCTCCTTTTTAACTGTCTTCAATTTTCTTCCTCAACCATCTTCTACTTTCTATCCTTAACTCCTTTCTATTCTTCCCCTCAGCTATCTTTAATTTTCTTCCTCAACCATCTCCTAGTTTCTATCCTTAATCCCCTTCTATTCTCCCTTTTAACTGTCTTCAATTTTCTTCCTTAGCCATCTTCTACTTTCTATTCTTAACTCCTTTCTATTCTCCCCCTTAGCTATCTTCAATTTTCCTCCTTAATCATTTCCTAGTTTCTATCCTTAACTCATTTCTATCTCCCTTTCAACTATCTTTAATTTTCCTCCTTAGCTGTCTTTCACTTTTTCTCCTGAACTCTTCTTATGCTTTTCTCCTTTAACTTTCTCTCCTTCAACTATCCTCTACTTTCCTTCTTAGCCATCTTCCATCTTTTACCCTCAACTCTCCTTGTACTTTTCTCTTCTTAACCCCTTTCTACTCTCCCCTAACTCCTCTCCGTGCTGCTCCCTCCCCTATCTTGTCCTTGAAAACCATAAAATCTACAGTACTCTTCAAAAAGACCTAAATTCGAAAATATTTTAATCAAGATTATTTAAAACTTATTTTTTCACAAAAATTACAATTAAGGACTTTTGCAGTTTTTCATCAAGGATACGATAATGATTTTTCTAATTTCATTTTTTTCATTTAAATTTAAATTAATTTCTAAAATTTAAATTTGAATAATTCAATAAAGAAATTTCGGGAGTTTTCTTAGTCAAGAATCTATCTAAAAATAAATTTCACAATAAAACAAATATCCATTAACCTTCAATCTACAGTACACCATTTAACTTTCCCTTCTAGAACCATTCCCTCTATCCAGTTTCCTATCCAAAAATCCTATATTATAAAATTTCAAAAAACCCACAAAAAAACAAACTATTACTTCCAAAAAACAAATTCAAAAATCCACTTACCATATCCCCAAACCCAATCCAAAACCACTATATCCACCAATACTCAAAAATCAACAATTTTCCAATTCCAAAACTTCCATTTCTCCATCTAAAACCATAAAAATACAAAAATAGGTGTCACAATTCTTTATTTTTCTCATTTGCACATTTTTATACAGCATCGGCGCGCTACAAAAGACAAAACTGCAAAATCCTAGAATGCATGACTGACAATAATATATTAGTCCAGGAAAGACAGGGAGCTTTAAGAAATGAAAGACATAATTAAAGTCTTATTATATGATGCTCGACCAACGCATACTTCAGAGGGACTAATGCGCGGCCGGTACACAATTAACTAACGTAAACAATAACAAAAAAAACACACCTGCATAAGTTATGGTTAGTGGTTAGAAAAGAAATAATACAGTTCTGTAGGATATTTGGGGGAAAGGGGTTAGTAAATTCGGTTAGATAAGACAACAATAACAGAAAACATCAACGAAAAACTCACAAGTCCAACACTTTCGCAATATTTTGAGCAAATTGTTCAGTGTGGAACATATTATATCCATCAACATCCTTCTTACTTACAGCACACGGTGTAGCCATCTCATTACTAACATCCGATTGCGTACGTGGAGGTCTTTTTTGGAAGAATTTTGGGGTTGAAACCGTATCTTCTTCAGGATAAAATACATCATTACTAAAAAAACAAAAATTATCAAATCATAAAATCCAAAAATCCCTTACTTTTTAACATCCAAAGGAGATGAATCCGATCCAACATTAATTGCAGACCAAACACCACTTGTAGATTCCGTTGAAGCATTAGAAAATGGAGAAATACTAGAATGCCGACTATTAGGCATACTGTGAGTTTGATTCAACTTAGCATTTTGTTCTTCCAACACATGGTCATACGCAATAGAACTTGAATGAGACCTTTGCAATTCTGCCAATTGACGTGCTAAATGATATGCCAATTGATCCTCTGTCATTCCAAGTGCAGCACCAGATTTTTTAGCCGCAGCAGCAGCAGCACGTGCAGCAACACGTAATTCTTCTTCTTTGACTTCTGGTGATCCTACTGCTCGTTCTTGTCTTGCCATTTCCATAATACATCTACCATCATCTTTACGATAAAATCCAGGTGCTTCCAATGGCCAAGATGGATGTGGACGACTAGAATTTGATGAAATAGGTTGAGCAGATGAACTAAACATAGGAGGACCAATTTGATGAGAAGAATCAAATGGCTTCAATGGAGAATGATTGCCACTAGACAACGGCGGTAAACTTTGTGGTTGAGAAGAACTAGAAAAAGGCACCATACCAACAGATTGTCTTACAATCTGCTGTGCAATCTAAATAATTAATCAATAAATATACCAAAAAACAAAAAACTTACTGCACTTTGACGATATTTAGCCGAATTAGCAGGATCTGGATGTATAAACAAACAACGGTTTCCATATGGACAAATCCCTGTAGTTGTATACTTATCACAAAGTTTCGTTTTATATTTCAATGAATTTCTTATTGGAAATTTCGCTGGCCTCAATTCTCCAGTTCCATGTGCAAATTTACAATCAGCTCCAAACGAACAACGTTGAGATTCCAACCATGCTTGGCACATTACTGTTTTATATGCATCAGGTCTAGGTTGTTTTCTAGAAGTGTTAAATGCTGAATTGCTCCTCAAAGCAGGATGAACACTAAAACTAAATTTCCTTCTAAAAAACAAATTAAATAAAAATCCAAACCTGTGAATTTCTGGATTTATATATTGTGTCAAATCACCATCAATAGGTGGAACATTTTCAGTTGTAGAGCCTTCGCTCATAAATCCATCTTGAATCATCAAAGAATTATCTTGATTAGACATAGGTTGGTTAGTATATGAATATCCTGGGCCATAGTCATACATCATCGTTGGGTCCATCAACTGATTACCTCTAATAAGAGGATTGATATATTCAAAAGGTTGAAAAGGTGGAGGGACTTGACCGAGACCTTGAGATGACGACATATGGCTCTAAAAAACATTATTTAAAACATAAAAAAACACGAAAAAATTTGAATAAAAATTCCAAAAAAATCAATATAATCAATTTAAAAAAAAAGTCTGCAAAGTTAAATACACTTTCAAGGATTTGTCTCCCCCGCTAGCTCCAACCGGAATCAATGCTTTCTCTACGCCAAAATTTAAAAACGATTCACTTTCAATTTTCCTGATTTCCTTTTTTGTGGGTCAGAGAGAAAGGAGTCTCACCGATATCCCAATCTCAAGGAATCGACAGACAAGCGAAAGGAAAGCGAAAGTTCTCCCCGGCGATATTGCCGACGGGCATTGTTTCAGATTCTCTTGCGCACACACATGCATTTGGAGGGCAAGGCAAAGAGGAAACTCGAAAATGAAAGTGAAATGCATACACGCTGGAACGGATCCTGAAAGATCAAATCCTGCTGAAACTTTTAGATCCACATCTTCTGAAGAACCGAAACGACGCCCGCTGGTCGCTTGTAAGAAGGAAAGACCAAAAATAAAGAAACACATCGCGGCCTTGTCCTTTTCGAGGGTTCATCAGCTGGTGTAAATCCACAACCATGTAAAAAAATTAAAGTCTAGAAATTTCAGAGAAAAACCACATCCAGTCATCGGTATACTAATCAATAACTACAAAGGGATCTGATATAAAACTAAAACCGAAAAACCAAGTTATAAAAGTGATTTTAGGACAGAACTGGATATCTATCAACAGCTAATATATAAACTAGTAACTACGACTCGAAGGATTTGGTGTAAATAATACAAAAATTTAAAAAAGCATAAACTATAAGGAAAAAAGCGAATTTAGGCCAAAATCACACGTTAAGATTCGATATATCAACCAGCAATTTCAACTCGAACTGTGGTATCAAGAATACAAAATTAGACACAAAACAGAAAAGGGTCAATTATAAAGCGCCTTTAGCGAAAAATCATGCATCCATTAAATTCGATATATGAATCGAAACCGATAACTAAGTGGATCTGGTTTGCCACCTCAAAAAAAGACTAAAAATAGCCCTTTTGAAGGCGAAAATGAAACACTTGCTCAGACGGATACGCAAACACGGAGTCTACTCCAAGGGGAGCGTCAATGGATCTGCGACAACAGTCAATGTCTCTTCAAAGAAGAAAGTGAAAAAGTGGACATTATTATCGCGATTTTGACCAAAAAGAATACTTGCAATGAACTTGAATTTGAAGATTTTTCATAAATTGAAACGATTTAAAAGGGATAAACAAAGAAAAGCACGCAGAATCAACCTCGAAAACAGAAACCAGCTTGAATGAAAGAAAAAATAAAAAGTTAATGTGGAAATATAGCCCAGAGCGAGAGAGAATGCGCGTGAGAAATTGACTGGTCAAATCTACTCTCAAATAATTTAACTGGTCAATTTCAACCTCAAAGTATTTAACTGGTCAGAATTACTCTCAAACCGAAATAATTCATCGAATCCACTGCTGAAACAATTTAACTGGTCGAAACTGTTATAGAAAAGATTTGACTGGTAAAAATTACTTATAAAATAATTTAACTGGTAGTTTTTCTATCAAAATGATTTGACTGGTTAAAACTGCTTCTGAAACAACTTATCTGGTCAAAATTTCTTCACTAAAACGACTTAACTGGTCAAAATTTCTTCACTAAAATGACTTAACTGGTAAAATTTTCTCACTAAAACGACTTAACTGGTCAAAATTTCTTTACTAAAACGATTTAAATGTCCGAAAAATCAATTTTTTAAATAATAAATCCCCAAAACTATTATGAAATTATTTTTAATCAAATTTTTACCAAATATTCTTCATCACAACAGACATTTCTACCCAATAATATTTGTTTCAAACTGAAGACGAAAAAAATCGGGCCCATCTCTCGACCACCGTTCGGTTCCGGTGAATCCTGTTGATTCAGCTTATCCCGATTCCTTTAAGCTTTGTTTTCCAAAAAATTGAAATCCACACTTGCAAATCGACTTTTTATTTGATAAATAATAAATATTCAACAAATCTATCATTTCCTAAGCTAGAAAACTATCATTTCGGAATTCTTCGAATTTCCGAAGTCAACCACATGGCAAAAGTGATCAAAGCCATTGAACCACTTTGATGAAGAGCTGCTAACCAAACCGGAACATAATAAACCAAAGTGGTAATTCCCAAAATAGCTTGACTATATCCCACTATCATCAATCCATGCAATGCAATTCTAGCTCTTCTGTTCAATTTCATTCTTCTTCCAATTAACCATGTCATTGTTATTGATCCAAGGGTCAAATATGCCAAATTCCTATGTAAAAATTGAGCTGTTACTTGATTTTCAAAAATATTCTTCCACATAGGTTCTTTTGACATCAAATTTTCCGGAATCCATTTATCCGCATATTTCGGCCAAGAATTATACACAAGTCCAGCATCTAATCCAGCAACAAACGCTCCCATTATCGCTGTTGTAAAAATCAACGTCTTCGATCCATGAGCAAAACCACGTAATTTCCCAATCTTTGCAATTTTCGAATGCTAAAAACACAATTAAAACAAAACAATTATCTACAAACCTTACATCATTTGGAACCAGGACATGAGACAAACCAGTCCAAAGATAAATCGAATAAAGAACAAAAGCCATTGTCAAATGCGTAGCTAATCTATATTGCGAAACTCTAGGGACATCCTTGTCCGAGTTATTGCTCGGATCCAAGCCTGATTTAACCATCCACCATCCAATTCCGCCTTGAGCAACTAGCAAACCTCCAGCTAACAGCATTCTCTTCTTCATTGCTTTTGTGAATCTACCTCTAGCCCAAAAATAAGCACAAGGAACAAGGAACGCGATTCCTATGGCTCTTCCCCACATCCTATGCAGGTACTCCATCGTCCAGATAAATTTAAATTCATTCAGACTCATGTCTTCTCCTCCTTTGAACTTGTATTCCGGAAATTGTTTATATTTTTCAAATTCTTCTTCCCATTCCTTGTTGTTAAATGGTGGTTTCATAGTTTTGAAAAGATCCCAATTAACCATACTTAATCCTGATTCTGTCAATCTCGTCACTCCTCCTAAAGCCACAGCTCCATAAGTCATTCCTGCACATCCAAGCAACCAGAATCCAATGATTTTCCTCGATTTATTTGCTGCCGATCCATCGAGAAGCGATTCACCTAGAAATCTCTTCGATTCCACCACTATGTTCTGATATATCTTCGGGACTTGTTGGACAGATTTGATGAAAGTCGTCGATTTCGAAATCCTCGACAGCATCTGAAAATCACTTTCAACTTTAAAACCAAACAAAAAGCATCGAAAGGACATCCTGAGAAATAGAATCTGAAAAGAATTAAACATTTATTTCCTAACGGTCATGATCTACTTTCTAGTCTATCCATATTTGGAGCAAAATCAAAAATAAAGATACTTCCGGGATCACTCAAGACTGATGATTTTCTGCCGGTGGAATAGGGAGTTTCGGCGCAAGCCCTAGGGTCTCATACTTGAAGCGCCAGTAAGAAACGACCATTCTATCCCAAATGTTCTGAGCATCAGTCATCGCAGGACGAACATCGAGAACAGTGAACAGTTTGCTTTGGGGATCCACAGCACCACCGTCGTAATAATCAATGATGTATCTTACTTCCCTTTGACCACATCGATCGACGATCCAATCATGGCGGTCAAATGGCAGTTCGTAACCGAGCCAATTACGGAATCTGGCACGAGGGGAAATGTTCTTGGCATCGCCTTTGAAGCTTTTAAGTTTCGGGCAGTCGCATTCCCTGAAATGATGGCATTTAGCTCAGCGAGCAAGGAAATTAAACATACGGATGAAGCAAATTTTCCCATTTGAGAACCTCCTTCCACGCTTCTTCGTTATTGGCATTGTGGATTCTGATAATGTTCTCCATATCTGTTTCTGACAGCTGATCTTCTTGCCATCTCCAGCCCTTTCTCAACATGGCGTTCCAGAACATTTGAGGAGACGGATATTCCCAAGTTTCGCCTTTGTCGGACTGAGCTTTCGGGATCGTCGATTTTTCTCTGCTTGTGGACAAGGGAAATGGCTGATCAGGAGCAGGTCTTTGGTTCGGCGGAGGCATCTGAAGACAAACAATCAATGCCACTGGGTTTCAAAAAGTGACTTACAGCATTAAGAGGATCGATTACGTCATTCTTCATCGCAACTGCACCTGATGACGGACATTCGCTGACGTAAGTGGCTCCATGTTTCGAAGGACATCCGCCAGAATTCACTGTCGACAAAGCGGCTTGTACTAGTTTCTTGTCCATTTGGCCATCAGCATGAACAGGACATCTTGAATCCTGAAATAGGGTTGTAAAAATCCAGATTATATATGAAATTCTAAAACTAACCTGTTTTGGACTTGCTTCTGATGATTGCTGATTCCCCATAACAGGAGGTATGTTCTGCAAAGTTTTGTAAATCAGAAATCCTCGAGATAGCTATGTTCGAAAAAGAGGGAAAAACAAAACGAAGAAAAAGCCGGAGAGGGAAAGGTTCGAGAACGAAAGCCGCAGGTTGCGGGAAACTTTGTCGCAGCCAAGACAAAAGAGAAATGTTTAGAATTTTTTAATTTTTGAATATTATTTTTATTTTTGTTGATTTCACCTTTGTTTTAGTGTTTATTTGTCATTTAAAGAATTTCCGATATATTGAGCATCAATTTTATGCTAATTAGCTGGAATTGAAGGATTTATGCGGATCCGAAGACGTTACTGAGGTGATGTAACTTTTTAGGATTCTGGATTTCCCGTTCTTTATCCATTTAATTCCCCAGAATTATTCTTTAATCATCACTAGAATGATGGATATAATTATGTGGTGAGTTAATTTACCTGATTTTTATATATGAATAGTGATTTTAGTCGGGATTACGAAACTGCATCCGGTAGTTCCGTGAACTACGGATAGGAGCCTTTTTATTACTTGACTATTCCTAATTGTTCTAGAAATCTCAACTATGGTTCAGAGATGAATTCCAGATGTTTAAGAGGGTCGCAGTCACATTTTGGACATCAAAGGCATTGTCAATTGCTATCATGAGGTGGCAAATGGATTGTCCAAGTTACTATGAAGTTTACCAAAGTCCCCATAAGAACGAAATATTCTCCAAAGGCAACTTCGACTTCTCCCACAGGTCCTGAAGTGTCCAGTGACTGAATTGGATTCCTTATAATTCTGATCTGAGTTCGATGTGAAATAGGGTAGTCCTGGTTATTTCCGATTTTTTATCTTTTTGCAAACCTCTTCGCCGATGAAATATCAAGTAAATTAACCAGTTATAGTCCTTTTTTATGGTGGATTAGCTCTCTATTTTAAACTTTAATTCAGATTACAGTATCTATGTTTCAACTCTAGTAAACAATTCGAGATAAATCTAATTATTTTTTTGAAGTCAGACATGATTCATAAGTTACGTCTTAACACGAGAAATTATAATTTTAACTTCGAATTCTGACTCTCGAATTTGGTAATACAACGTACGGTATTCTGTTTTATCAAAGTTGATCAAATTTCGAAATTGGAATTTGGATTTTCCGTCTTAAGAAACATTTATGGATTTTTTAATTTTAAAAATATGTTTTATCTAATTGATAATTGAAAATTAGCTGGATTTTTCGAAGTCAAACATGACTCATAAGTTTTATCTTAACACGAAAAATTAGAATTTCGAACTTTAATGGTTGACTTTGACAGGACGAAGTTGGGACGTCAAGAACCTTGGATACGCACGACATTTGAAATATTTACGAATAAACTGCTGAAATTACTCTGGTGTTGAATTGTCGGAGATCCTTGATAGGTCTGCAACAGATATAGGAGAATATCAGCCTTCGATAGGGTGTGACGAAGAAGAGAACAGATAACGAATTCCCCGTAGGAATCCAAGAGAGTCCGATGCTGGCACAGCTGGTCAGAACTGCGACTTCAAGAGAATCGATGTAAACAGCAACAACGAGACTCGAGAGGGGCAAGACGGCCGTGAAAATAGGGATGATGGCTTGAGTGGTGAGGATTCTGTTGAGTTGCTTCTGAGTGTCCCTTACGTGGTGCTTCTGGAGAGCCATGTATTTCCTCATGTGTTTGTAGACTTGAATATTGCACCAGATGATGACTGTATACGACCCGAAAGTAATGACACTTAGCCAGACTATGTGGACGTAAAGAATCCAACTGCTCTGGAAATGGCTATTGGATTAGACTCTTGAGGGAAATCTACCCTTTTCAGTAACCCTGTCGTCCTCACTTTCCCGTCATCGTCAGCCAAGAATCTCAAATGCTCGGCCATCTGAAGGTCTTCTTCGGTGGCGACGAAGTAAGTAGAGAAAACGATGATACAGAAGATTACTGTAGCGAGTGCAGAAATACCAAGATACTTGAGTTGGTCGAGTACGGTGAATGGTTTGTTCAGACAGAGGACCTGGTATCGGAATACTGTAGCCACTGGGACGCTGGTTATGCTGAAGATGAGAGCAAAGGTCCAGAACTGGTACAGTATCTGACCGACGAACGGGGTCGCTTTCCTGAAGAAGCCGTTCATCAAATAATATTCGGCTTCTTTGTCCACTAGTATGATCTGCAGTATTTTTTCACTTTTAGTCACAAAATTGAACTTACCGGCTTTACAATGAACGTGGAAATTGCCAAGTAAACGTCCACCAAGCAAGTCTGAAGTAGGATCCTACTGTATTTCTTCATTCCTTCGATTTTGACGTTGAAAATCAGCCAGATCAAAAGTGTGTTGATGGAGAGGCCGACAGTAGTAGCTATGTAGTCGTTGATTCTGTTGATTTCTCTCAGATTCATTTTTATCTACGATGTATAGAAAATTTAAGATAAACTTCATTATTGGTCCGGAACACGACGCAACTCCTACCACGGAACCCCTAAAGGTACAGTAACAGTTCGCATGAGGATTTTCAGCCATTTCGTAATCATTGGTTCAAAGATTTTTGAAATCACATCTAACTGGATGAAATCAACACGTAAGAGCTTCTGATTACGGTTTTTACATTATTTGGTCATAACTGAGTACAATCGATGGCAGGATTGTAATCCAACGAAAGATTGATCATAACTGAATGTAATCAACATGTTTGGACCATATTTGTTTCTAGGTAAATAAATATTAGTACGTTGATTACACTCAATTAGAATCAATCCTCCGTTGGATTGCAATCCTACCATCGATTGTATTCGGTTAGAATCAAATAACGTAAAAACTGTGATCAGAGGCTCTTACGTGTTGATTCTATTCAATTAGATGTGATTTCAGAAAATCTGTGTTTCGTAACAAGTTCAGTCCTAAGGATTTCCGGCTGTGCGAGAAATACCCCCGTCGATATTTGTTCCCCTTTGATTCTCGTTTTTTCGAAATTCTTTCTTTTAAATCAATGTTTTTCCTACTTAACTAAGATATTAAGTTGATTTAATTACCGAAAAAGAATATGAAAACGGAAAAAATTATATAAAGGTTACGAAATTGGAGGAGCATTTGTCGGGATGTACGGCCGGTGCTCCTTCTCTCTTTCGTAAGATTTATTTCATTTATTTCGTTATATTAATTTTTTGCAGTTAAATCAACTTAATATCTTAGTTAAGTAGGAATAACACTGATTTAAAAAGAATTTCGAAATCAGTGAAAATTGAAAAGTAGAAAAACGAGGAGCAACTATTGTACAGCCGTGATTTCTCGAGAACGATTAATCCCATGAAAGTTTTGAAATCGTCTGAAGACGAATTTCTAGGACTTTTTAGAAACTTCCAGAATTCTAGATTTCAAAAGGAGAAGTTTTAATAGGATTCTGGAAGATTCTAAAAATTTCCATAAGATCAAAAAAAAATTAGAAATTTTCGCGATATTTTGGAAATTTCCAAAAATTCTTAAATTTTGGTTTTCCGGATTTTTTATAGAATTATCTTTTATAAAAAATTAAACGAACTGCTTCTGGCACTTTGAACTTGTGGAAAATAATTTTCGGTCTTTCACATTTTTCAGATCTCTGTTGCCAGTATAGTTGCGTGAAGGATAAAGGATATAAAAATTTCTTGTTTATTCAAAGAACAATAAAACTAAGCACAATAACAACCATATGTTAATTAACTACACACAAAAAAGCGTAATTTTTGATCTCGTAACAATTGCGAAATGTGACAAAAATGTGATATTTTTCATAAATATTTAACTTTTGTGACGAAAATTACAACTTAATAGTGATGATTTCTGTTTGTTACTGAACCAAAGATTACATTTTTTGTGTGTAGTCAACACTCGGCCTGCACATAAAAAAGAGTGCATTAAAATGACTCTAATGTATCTGATATATTATATTTAAAGTATTAATATCAACTTAATGTATCTAGTACATCAGAATTGTTTTAATATATCGATATATTAAATGCAATATATCTAATATCATACTTTATATGTCGATATAATAAATGCAATACATCTAATACCATATTTAATATGTTGATGTATGAAGTATGATACATCAATATTGCATTTAATATATCGATATATTAAATACAATATATCTAATATCATACTTAATGTATCGATATATATTAAATGCAATATATCTAATACCATACTTTATATGTCGATATATTAAATGCAATATATCTAATACCATATTTAATATGTTGATGTATGAAGTATGATACATCAATATTGCATTTAATATATCGATATATTAAATGCAATATATATAATACCATATTTAATATATCGATATATATTAAATGCAATATATCTAATATCATATTTAATATGTTGATGTATGAAGTAACACATCAATATTGCACTTAATGTATCGATATATCAAATACAATATATCTAATACCATACTTAATGTATCGGTACACGGAATACAATGTATTCGACGTATCAAAATTGTTTTTAAGCATCAATCATGGGATATAATATGTCGATATTACTTTTGATCTATCGATACATTAGGACCGTTTTAATGTATCTATATATTGAATACAGTAGTACCCGATAAATCTGCGTCGGTTCAATTTATCCATACATTATATACCATATACTCGTTATTTGTGTCCTGTAGACAGTATACCAACTGTCTGGCACATAGGGCGCTTCCCTTCGGGACCGTGGGCAGTGGCCGGTTGATACACCTCTAAAACAATGTTTGTGAATAATTAAATGCACATGGGTAAATAACTACTTAATTATATCAACTGCCTACGGCACTAATTAGTAGAATGCATTTGGACATAATTCAATTTTCTTAGAAATTATGAAAATTAGTATTATTTAAAGTTCACAAATAAAGGTTCTCGAAAGTAAGTACAATATCGCGGTACATTTCTCTATCAAAGTTTGGAAACAAAAAAATTGCAGTAATTTAGAAATTTAAAAACGAAAAAATTACAGTAGTTTAAAAAAATGGAAAATTAGAATTTTAAAAATTAAATAATTTTAAAAAACTACAGTAATTTTAAAAATTTTTGAATTTTTTTTGTGACAAATAATGAATTTCGAAATTTGCTTTATCTGAAAGTTGAATTTTGATTTTTTGTTTTTTAAAAGTTTAAAATTCTAATTTTAATCGAAATTTCGAAAAATTTTAAGTTACTGTACTTTTTTCGTTTTCGGATTTTCAAAAATGATTAAAATGTGGAATTTTAAACGATTTAGAAAACTTTGGAAATAACTATGTTAAAAATTTTAAAAAACCATCTTTGGGTTACTGTAGAATTGAAATTTTTCGATAATCTGGGCCATTATTGAAAATTAACAAAATTCACAAAAATTAATCGAACCAGAACCGAATAGTCGTCTCTAGATTACTGTAGAAT
Source organism: Halicephalobus mephisto (assembly GCA_009193035.1). NCBI lineage: Eukaryota > Metazoa > Nematoda > Chromadorea > Rhabditida > Panagrolaimidae > Halicephalobus > Halicephalobus mephisto. Next base: position 24,983 of record SWDT01000141.1, read on the forward strand.
TGGGATTTTTCGTTAATCTGGGCTATTGCTGAAAACTAATAAGATTTTAAAATCCGAAAAATTACTTTTTCCAAAATTAACAACTTCTAGATTACTGTAGAATTGGAATTTTCTGTTAATCTGAACCATTGCTGAAAATTAATAAGATTTTAAAAATTCAAAAAACTACTTGTTTCAAAATTAACAACTCACTTCTGGATTACTGTAGAATTAAAGTTTTTTAAATTTCCATAATCTAAATTATTATTTATAGTCAATAAGATTTTAAAAATCCGAAAAATTACTTGTTTAAAAATTAACAACTTCTGGATTACTGTAGAATTAAAATCTTTTAAATATTAGTCTAGGTTATTATTGAAGATCAACAATATTTTGAGAATCTAAAAAAATAATTATTTCAAAATTAATGAATCATTTTTGGATTACTGTAGAACCATGAAGCGGAGATATCTAAAATGTAATAAATGACTTTGACGTCTTTACCGAAGAACGGTCGGAATGTCTGGCCAGTGTTTGGTTTGCACCTTTCAAAAGTCCGGGAGGATAGTCCGGTGTTATCAATTTCCACATTAAAAAACTGCAAAAATGGCTCTATTGACGACAATCGAAAACAGTGTGGGAGGCTCGGAACTTGTGATTTTTTCTAAAAGATCAAAAAAAATCTATAATTAATTTTCATTCTTCGAAAACCGCCCAAAAATGATTTAACGGAACTGGGATAGCCTCATGGGCGGAGTATACTGTAGAAAAAATTATATAAAAAGACAGAAAAAATCCAGTTCATCAACCGATGATCAAAATGAAAACATTTTTGATTTTCCTCTGTTTGGGACTCATTCCCAGTCTTACTGTAGCTTCAAAGCACGGACACCATGGTCAGGGTTCCTGCTCGAGACCCGACGTCGATCCAGACGCCCATTGCGAACTCGATTTGACTTTCGTTTTGGATTTTTCCATTTCTATGAAAAATAAAGAAAACATCTACCAGGTAAGTGGACATTCAAAATAAAAACAAAATTTTTAAAATATATTATTTTTAAATTTTTGAAATATATAATTTTTAAATTTTTGAAATATATTTAAAAAGTTTTTAAAAAATGTATAATTTTTAAATTTCAATAATATATAAAACTAAAAAATTTCTAAATATATATAAAACTAAAAAATTTCTAAATATATATAAAATTTTAAAAAGTTTTAAATATGAATAATTTTAAATTTTTAAATATATATAATTTTGGATTTTTAAATATGTATAAAATAAAAAAATTTTAAATATATAATTTTGGATTTTTGAATACGTATAATTTTAAATTTTTAAATATATATAAAATAAAAAAATTAATTTTTATTGTTTTAGGTGGCTAATTATACATTGAATTCAATTGTTCCCAGATTTGATATATCGAGGTCGAAAGTGAACATTGCTTTCCAAGCCATGGGGACTTGGCATCCCTTCAACAGCCCCTACTTTACGAGATTCAAGGATTTATGTAAATTCATCCAACATGCTGAACGAAATCTCGAGATTTTTGGAAGTCGATTTGCTCAACTTCAAAGGTTAGTTTACATGAATTTGAAATTAAACAAAAATAATTTTTTTCGAATTTTTGAATTCCCGCGCAGCAGAAAGAGGACTTTATAGAAATGGAAAAAATGATAAATTCGACGATTTTTGTCGAAATCAGCTCTTTTTTAAAATATTTTTATTTAAATTTCAATTCTGAAATTTTTTTAAAATTATTTTATAAAACTTTAATTTTTTCGAATTTTTGAATTCCCGCCTAGGAGCGAGTAAAAGCAAAAAAATAGTAAATTCGACGATTTACACCAAAATCACTTTTTCTACTTTTTACCTAAATTTTAAAACTTTAAAATTGAGGATAATTGTGTGAAAATTTTATTTTTAAATTTTCATAATAATGTAATTGTTGTTAATGCTCGTTTTTCAGTGTTTTTTCGACTTATTTGGCTCACAATACACTTCCGGTGTTCAACAGGCCGAAAGTAAAGCACGTTCTTGTAATCGTCACCGCTGTCAACGACGCTTTCAACATCGACTTGGCGATTCCTATTTCGCACCTTGTGAGAAAAAAAGCTAAAGTTGTGATTGTCGGGATCAACCAGACGAACAAGGATAGACTTCCGAGAATCGCCGATGTTGTGGATTTTGTCGATTTCGGAAATTACGGCCAACAACAATCGGATTTCATCGTTAAAGAAAGTTGTGGAAAGAATTCTAACCAGTCCACTACCCAAGCACCAACTGAAGGTCCTACAGTAAAACCAACCACTGGAAAACCTCCCATTCCTTCAACAGATGTCCCAACGGAAGCCCCTACAGAAGAACCTGCAACTGAAAAACCTACTGAAAAACCTACAGAAGGACCTGCAACACAAGTTCCAACTGAGGGTCCTACAGTAAAACCAACCACTGAAAAACCTTCCATTCCTTCAACTGAAATTCCCACAGAAGCCCCTACAGAAGAACCTGCAACTGAAAGTCCTACAGAAGGACCTGCGACACAAGCACCAACTGAAGGTCCTACAGTAGGACCAACTACTGGAAAACCTGCCATTCCTTCAACAGATGTCCCAACGGAAGCCCCTACAGAAGAACCTGCAACTGAAAAACCTACAGAAGAACCTGCGACTGAAAGTCCTACTGAAAAACCTACAGTAGAACCTGCGACACAAGCACCAACTGAAGGTCCTACTGTAGGATCAACTACTGGAAAACCTGCCATTCCTTCAACTGAAATTCCCACAGAAGCTCCTACAGAAGAACCTGCAACACAGATTCCAACTGAAGGCCCTACAGTGGAGCCTACTACAAAAGAACCTGCTACTTCACCAACTAATGTTCCTACAAGAGCTCCTACAGAAGGACCTATAACTGACAATCCTACAAGACCGACCACCGAAAAACCTATTATTCCTTCAACAGACGTTCCCACAGAAGAACCTGCGACTGAAAGCCCTACAGAAGGACCTGTAACTGAGAATCCAACGGAAAACCCTACAGAAGAACCTATGACTTCTCCTACTGGCATCCCTACAGAAAGACCTGCGACTGAGAAACCTACAGAAGGACCTGCGACTGAGAATCCTCCTACAGAAAGACCTGTGACTGAGAATCCTACGGTAAAACCAACTACTGAAAAGCCTATCATTCCTTCAACTGGTATCCCTACAGAAGAACCTGTGACTGAGAATCCAACAGGAAACCCTACAGAAGAGTCAACTACTGAAGAACCTATTACAGAAAACCCAACAGAGAATCCTGCTACAAAACCTACTACTGAAAATCCATTGACTGATAACCCGACAGGAGTTCCAAGCGAAGGACCGACGTCTCATCCATCCACAGAATCCCCTGCTACAGAGAACTCCTCGACGGCATCTCCAGAAGAGCCAACGAATGGATCTACAGAGAAGCCAATAACGTCTGAGCCAAGCACTGTTGTCCCTGTGACGGGGAATCCCTCAACTGAAGCTCCGATTAAACCATCAACAGGGAATCCAGAAGAACCTTCCACCACGTCTAAATCTCCAGATTCTGAATCTAGTACTCTGAAACCAGTCACTGAGAATCCATCAACAGAAAAACCTCAAGAATTACCGACTACGGAGGTTTCTGAAGGACCTTCTCCTGCTGTTACTGAAGAAGTGAGCACAGAAGCTCCACAACAACCCACGACAAAACCTCCAGCCACGTCGGAACCTGATCAGCCCGCAACTGAAGCTCCATCTGCAGAGCCTTCGACCAACTTACCTTCAACAGAACAGCCCATCGAGACCACACATACCGCAAACAATCCAAATCCCACCAGAAACCCACCATCTTCATCAACGAATGCTCCAGTAGAAGTCACAACCACCTCTTTGCCGAAAAACAACGACACTAATCCGCTTTCTAATGCACTTGGAAGCCAGTGTTCTCGAGATGTTTCTTCTGCTTGGCTTGATGTGGTATTCGTCATCGACACTTCCGCCGTCGTCAGAACCATTGATTTGAACAGATTAGGAGGAACCATCGCTGGGTTCTTCATGAAATTCAACATCAATCAAGATGAGGAACAGTCGACTCGCGTGGGGATCGTCACTTATTCAGATAACGCTCTGGAACGAGACGGCTTGGACAAGTTCAAGGACTGGAATGCACTGTATTCTGAGTTCATCAACATTGGCAAATACAGAAATGACCAGGAGTCTCCAGTCGACATTGGCAAGGCTTTGAAAGCAGGACAGAAACTTCTGGAAAACCAGCAATCCCACAGACTGCCAGTCATCGTCATTGTCGGAGCTTCATCCAAGTAGGTTGAGTATTTCTAGATTCTGAAACAACATTGATTTCAGCTCGGAATACGTGAGTGCAGAAGCCGTCAAAGCTGCCAACGAGGTCAAAGGATCGGGAATTAAGATTGCTTCCTTGACTTTCAAGACAGATTCAAGTGCTTCTACTGTTCCTTTGAGTGAACTTGCCTCTAAGCCGAGTTACGGACTCGTATCCACTGACCCCAACCTCTACGACAAGCTCTCGGACATCCTCGCCGAAGCTAACTGCGTCTGTCCGCTGCTCACTTACCAATTCAGCTCCGAAGAAGAGATCTTTGGTGATTGTGCTCAGGGATTCCACGGTCAGACTCCGCCGTCTATTGCCAAGTTGATGTGTGAGTTGTCGAACGGCATCCTCGTTCCTGTCACGACTCAGAAAAAACTGGATTTTTTGACGGAAGAAGTTGTGCCATTCGAAATTGGAACAACAGATTCGTTCACAATTGGTCTTCATCATCTTCCGGGCGCGGATCCAGAGAACTGGATTTGGGAGTACTACAACGACACTAGTATTCCACTCGGGAACTTCAAAAATTGGAAAAACGACCAACCTGAAATCACCGATGAGTCATGTGCATCTGCAAGCAAGGTATCCGATTCCTGGGTATTCGCTCCAAATTCTTGCGATTACACCTCCGCGAAACCGTACATTTGTCAAACGAAGGCTTGTGACTCCAGTCATCTCTGCGATTTGGAAGTCGGGATTCGGGCCGCTCAAAAACATCAGAAATTGCTCAATATTCTGAAAACCGGCAGGAACATCAACATTGATGTAAACAGTCTCTAAACAATTGTGAAAAAATATATAAAAAATTAGTCAATTCATTAATAAAATTGCAAAGTTGTTATTCGAAAGTTAGCCTACTTTGAAACAACGTGAAGTGGCGGTGAGGTTGTCCCACCACGAAAATCCATGAGAAATACTGTCCATTGTGGCAAGTGCGGTGGAGTCAATTTTTCCCTTGGACCTGAAAATCAACTGGTTTTGAGACAACGCGCAATGATAGTGACGTTGTCTCGCCACGAAAATCCATGAAAATTACTGTCCGTCGAACTAGGCGCCATTTAGCTGATTTTGGTTTTGGACAATCTTCCCGCGCGTGTCGTTGTTTTCAAATTTCCGCGTTTTTCGACTTTTTCTGTTACGCGTCGTTTTTTCAGTGATGATGAGTGACGATCCGTGGTCTGAGGACTATATCCCCCAACCTCCTCCACAACCTAGGAAGTCTCGCGATCTTGATGACAACTTGTCTGATAACACCGTTGAAGATTCCAAAGAAGGTGAAATCGAAACTTTTATTCAAGAAGAAAATGAACCTCCTGAGCATGCTATAAATGAGCCATATTTAACTTCCAATCCCGAAACCCCTTCAACGTCCAATGTTGAACAACCTGCAGTTGTCGAGCAACAGCCGGTGGAACCGAAAGAAGCCGAACCCCAAGTCCCTGCTTTTGATGGTGCCGCTCAAGAAAAAGTGAACAACGAGGCTGATGAGGGGAAACCAACCATTGCAATTAACACTTCTGCCTTTGCTGATCGTGGAGGAAGCAACGGATTTGCCGGTCGTGGTGCATTCTCTGGCCGTGGTAGCTTTGGAAGAACTGATGCGGAAAATCAAAATGCCGGGTCCACCTTTGGTCAGAGCAATGGGAGAGGATTTAGCAGTCGTGGTGGATTTTCTGGACGTGGTCAATCTACAGAATCTTCTGGTTTTGCGCAACGAGGTGGATTCGGGAAATCAGACAGTGTCCAGCATACTGGGTCAACGTTTGGCAGCAGTCAAGGGTTTAATGGTCGTGGCAGAGACGCCTCAAGAGGAGAAGGAAATGGATTTGGAGGTCGAGGTGGATCTGGTTTCGGCAACCGAGGCGGAGGTTTTAATGGAGAAACGCAAAATACTGGATCAAGTTTTGGAAGCTTCAGTGGTCGTGGTGGGGGCTTTAGCAGCAGTTCCGCAAATGAAGGAAGCACTACCCGTTTTGGAGGTCGTGGTGGATTTAGTGGACGTAGCCAGTCAACGGAACCCTCTAGCTTTGGCCAGAACCGTGGTGGAGGCTTTGGTTCGGGAGGCCGAGAAGGTTTTGGAAAGTTGAATGATGATAATCAAACTGGCAAGTCATCTTTTGGATCTTTCGGAGGTCGTGGCAGAGGTTTTAGCTCAAATAGTAATGAAGGCAGTCGTGGCGGATTCGGAGGAAACCGTGATAACTCTGGACAGAATGAAGGATCTGATGGTTTCCGTGGGAGAGGAGGATTCGGCGGCAGAGGTGGCTTCGGTGCAAGTGCGAATGGTTGGAATGCTGAAAACACGAATCAAGGTTTTACCTCACGCGGTTTTGGAAATGTTTCAAGTGGTGGACACACATTTGTCAGCAATCAGTTAGATAAAAGAAGTGAATCGTTCCAATCTAGGAGCAATCAAGGCAGTGAAGGGGGCGATCCGACTCGTGCCCCGAGAGGATATGAGCCTAATGTACGTCCTGTCGACGAAATTGTTAAAGAAGACGAAGCGAATGCCGATGAGTATGCAACTGTCTGCCAAGATGATGAGGACTTGATTGTCACTGGCTACAATGGCGAAGATACGAGAATTGATAAATGGACTGAAGCTGGCTTCCCAGATGAGTTGCTCGCGAATGTTCTGCGCAGCAAATATAACCGACCCAGGAAGATCCAAGCTGCTGCTATTGCTTTGATCCGTGATGGATATGGTAATATTCCTTCCTAAAGGTTTGAAATCGGGTTTGTTTTTCAGATGTCAAAGGTCATGCGGAAACTGGTTCCGGCAAAACGGCTGCTTATTTGCTGCCGATTATTGCTGAGATTGCCCAAAAGAAGGGTACAAAAACTTGGTCATCCGAAGTTTGCTCTCCGTTGGCTATTATCATTGGACCTACACGCGAACTTGTCCTTCAAGTTTACGAACAAGCAATGAAGTTTGCAGTCGCAACTGGAGTTACCGTCGCTAAGGCCTATGGTCAGTATTCTCCCGGAAAGAACGCTAGAGATATTCGTGAGGGCTGTGATATTCTTTGTGCAACTACTGGTCGGTTGAAACACTTTGTTGGCAGTGGTGATGTTCGTTGTGTGAACGTGAAATATTTGGTTTTGGATGAAGCTGATTCACTTCTTGAAGACTCGTTTATCCATGACATTCGTCATATTATTTCTACTGAAGGGTTTCCTACGAAGGAAAACCGCCAGACGATGCTTTTTAGTGCCACTTTCTCGGATAGTGTCAATGAATTTGCCAAGGAAATCCTATGTGAAGATTGCGCCTTTATCTCGATTAATAAGAACGCAACTAACAAGCGGATCAAGCAGGAGTTCCTCGTTGTTGACGAACATGAAAAGTGTAACAAGCTGTATGAGTTGTTGATGACGGAGAAGACTGCTGGTATGTTGAGATGGTTGTACTTTCTGTAGTTTGCATTTTTCAGCCGGAGGAGATGCTTCCAAGATTCGTCGTACGCTTGTTTTCGTTGAAGCAAAGCGAACGAGTGATATGGTTGCCATGTATTTGTCCAAAAAGGAGATTGCTGCAGCCTCCATCAATGGAGATCGTGGACAGCATCTTCGGGAGAAAGCACTGCTTGACTTCCGCCGTAAGGCAATCTCAGTTCTGGTGGCTACCGATGTTTGTGCCAGGGGCATTGATATTCCTTACTTAGATCACGTAAGTGTCGTAATATGGTGAACTTGGTCATCTTGTCTGTTTACAGGTTATTAATTACGATCTTCCTGACAAAGTTGTGACTTATATTCATCGAGTTGGACGTGTAGGCCGAATTCGCCTCGGATTTGCTACTTCCTTCGTCTCTCCATTTGGTCAAGACATCCCGCTTTTGAAGGAGGTCAAGGATATGTATTGCAAAAATAACACAGAGGTCCCTGAAGAGCTCACCAAGCTGCTTGAAGCGCAAGCAGCCTCTATCCCAACTGAAGAGGTTACTGCCGAAACAAATGAGGATCCTAGTGCTGTTCCGGAGGTGGATCATGAAACCCCACAACTCGATGACTTTTAGGTGGACTTGATTATCTCGTATAAGTTCACAGACTTGGTTTTTGTATTTTGTATTGTTATAGAGCTGGTTTTTAATAGGCGTTCGGTAAATTAGAAATGAAAAGCGGGTTACAATTAGTTCACTTTGCGTTCTGGGCTTGATTTTGTTCAGCGGAGCTCTCCGTTAGTGCCATTCGTGGTGTCGATATTGAGATTGAACGATCGAAAGACATCTGAAAGATCTCGTTCATAATTTTTCGAAATCTTGACTTTCCTGAGATATTTTGAGTTGTAGGAACTGGTGAATTCTTTGAGTTAACTTCTTCGGAAGGCGGCTAAAGGATATCTAGTAGATCAGAAGAGAAATAAGAACTTACGTCATGAACTGATTTGTTGTCTTCCCAATCATAAGGATCATTAAAATTAATTTTGTATTTTTTGCAAACATTGATGAGGATTTGTTTTATAAAATTATAATTTGGACGAGATTCGTATTTTAATTCTAAAAGATGGTTGAGGATTTCGTAAAGCTCTAAAGGTCCATTTTTGAAGAGATTAGGAAATGCAGATTTTTTTGATTTATATAAATTTTTTCCGTGTTTGTTGGTATTTTTCCAAGGGAGTTTTCCGTACAGTAATTCTGTCAACATGAAAAGCCAGGACCAGCAATCGTCGCGTCTTCCTTGATCCTTGGACAGGTCGGCGTTGGGAGAGGAATATCGGTCTGTTCCGACGAAATTTGCTTTTTTTCTTTGTTTTTTTATTCTTAAATTTCCATTTTTGTCTTCTTTTAACTGGAAAATTAAAATTAAACATGAAATTATGGAAAAATTACATAACAACGAGCAAAACCGAAATCGAGGAGACGGATCTCTCGGGATTCGCAAGTGTAATATCCGGAAGCGAAATTAGAAGCTTTAATGTCTCTGTGGATGAATCCGATATTGTGCAACTCTTCTATCGCCTAAAATAACGAAATTAATAGAAATTGATATATGAAAACTCACATTTAGACACTGGTAGCCGATCCGAAGACCGGTGGAGATTGTGAATCGGTGTTGAGGACGGTGACGACGAAGCCAGCTGATGGACGGTCCGGCGAGAGACATAATGATGATGTTGATATCTTTCGAAATTCTCCCGTAAGTAAAAAGTTGACAAAAATATTTGGAACCTTGGAGTTTGCTCAAAATGTTGATTTCTGCAGCGAGGGTGTCAGCGTAGCCAGGTCGTCGGAGTTCAACTTTCATCGCTGCCACCTGGTAAAAAATTTACTTAAAATGAAAATCAATCAGGTAAGAATAAATTTCGTAAGTTGTTGGATACGGATTGGGAATTTACACTTAATTTTTGCCGAACAATCTTCTAGAGTCAGAAAATTACGGAATTTCATATATCACGCGTCCACTTCGGCGTCTTCCATTTTTTCTATTTTAACTTATCCAATTTTAACTATTTTTGCAATTAGGTGTTGTTTTGTTGATTCAGATTGATTAACGTTTTAAAAAAGTAACCAGAAAAATGGAATTCGCTTGTTTCTTCATCCAAATCTGCACAATTCCCCAAGCGTTAGTTCCCCACTTTAACTCATTCTAACTATTCTTTTTCCTCATTCCAACTATTCTTTTTCTTCATTAACATCATCTAATTTCTTAAATAATCAAAAAATGCGATCCTAAATTTGGGATTTTCTCGTTTCAGAAGATTCGTGAGCAAAATCGGATTGAAAATTTTTAAAATGCTTTTGAAAAAACCGAACTTCATATATGAAATATTTAAAATAAAGTACTTTTAGTTTTGTTATTTTATTTAGTGATTTTTTATACTTTTCGAAAAATGAAACTTTTTACTTCCCAAAATGACGTCATCCGCTTAATCTAAACTAAATCGATATATGGAATATTTTTAAAATATTTAAAAAAGTACTTTCCTTGTTAGTTTTATTATTCTTCTTGAATTTGACTTTGTAGACAACCCCGCAACCTCCACGTCCAAGTTCCTCCATGATTCTGAATCTGCCAGCAACGACTTCTCCGATTTCGTATTCTGCCTTTTTTCTGAATTCTGAAGATCCCTCCAGCATTTTGCGTATTGTTTAAATTTATTTTCTAAATGTAAAGAATATAAAAAAAATTTGAATAATAACTTTTTTCAATAAAATTGTTTGGACGTTAATTTTGATTTTTTTGGACATTTGTTGGTAGTTTCTGTTGTGCCTTGGTGCGTGACGAATAGGGAAAGATTTACTTGAGTCTTTGTAGAACGACAAGTCACGGGCTTTCATGGAAATATCTTATTGAACAACAACACAACAATATGAACCCCGTAGAATTACGGTAGTCGTGTTGAGACCACCCAATCAGGGAGTGCCGCCTGCATGGCGTCTCCTCCAGTCCCAACAGTTTCATATATGAAAATTAGCCTTAGAGGATAGACAGAGGGTTGTATACCTTGTATACCGTAATCCAGAAGTTTCTGAACCCATCTAGGAGAAGTAGAGGTCCGAACCATTGATTACGAAATCAGTGCCGCGCGAGATCGAAATTGTCACGTAAGTTACTGTTCTGAAGAATTCCGGAAATTCGTGTCGGGACCATTTGGTAGAAAAGTCCATATATGATTTTTATAATACATGACCGATCTTGAAATTCTGTAAAATTACGAAATAACCATCGCAGAAAACCAAAATTTTAGACTACTTCAGTTTCTAAAAATTCGTGTCGGGACCATTTCGTAGAAAAAATTTATTCTCACAGTAATACAGTAATGGTTATATCTTTATAGAATCATACAAATACTAAACTTTGTACTTTGGGGTCCTGACTGGAAAATTCCGGAATTTCGTGTCGGGACCATTTTGTAGGAAAAATTCGTTTTTGATTTTTATAATATGGATTTATTTCTTTGCAATTGTGACTAATCCCAAGCAGATCTCCTCGAAGTAAAAAGCTTCTCCGTCATCGTTGAGTCCATCGATGAATCGCCGCCTTGGATGTTGAGTCTTGTTTGCCACCTCATCAGGGCCCTCTGGAGGCTGTCGGATATGCATAATCCTGGACGAATTGTACTAGTTTTTAATTGATGATCGATTATTTGAGCTACACGATTCACGGCTTGAAGTCTGGTCAATTTTTCGATTTTCATCAAGTAAGCGGCGGCGAAGGCCGGAGCTCGGTTCCTGCAACGAACGGAATAAATAAGAACTGATTTTTTGGCCATTTTTGCTTTTTCTATGCAGGATATTGCTTCTTGGAAATAAGTCGTTAAATCTTCTCTTGGATCTTGTGTTGGAGGATAAACTATGAGATTTCTCGAAAAAGATCCGCCATATCTGGATTCAGGTCTGAGATCGATGGAGTCGTCCGTGATCGAAATGGACAAAGTGGTCCGACTGTGGGTCGTTTTGGTGCCACAAAGACACGGGACTTCCGTCCTCGTTCTGGCCACTTTGTCCGCCTCAGGACCGCTGACGTCGATGACGAACTCTATGTTCAGTCTGCAGAGCATATTGTGGTTCAAACTGGCGTCTAATCCGCCACAGTACACAAAATCGTCAATTTGAAAAACGATTTCGCCGATGTAATGAGATTTAATTTTCGAATTTGAATCCGGATATCCAGGCACATTTTCGATCTGCCTCCAGGTGTCCTTCGTCAAGGCCGGCTTCGGGATGTCCGGCACCCCGAAAGAGGGTCGTTCGGGTTCTTCCGGTCTCTCATCGCTCGACCCCGAAATCGCGGTGACAGAGGAATGACTGTCCCTTTTCGGCAGATAAATATGGATATGAGCAGAATCCACCACCCCGTTGTGACTATTCGCCGTGGGAGTTCGGCTAAATTAATCATATTAAAAAAATAATTTTTACAAAAATAAAAAATTTAATTTTTACAAAAATAAAAAATTTAATTTCTACAAATAATTAGAAATTTAATTTTTTACAAAATTTTAAAAATAAAAAAATTAATTTTTACAAAAATAAAAAATTTAATTTTTTACAAAATTTCAAGAGTAAAAAAATAATTTTTATAAAAATATAAAATAAAATTTTGTAAAATTTAATTTTTACAAAATTTTAAAAATAAAAAATAATTTTTCTATAAAAATAAAATTTTTATGAAATTTTCTCGAAACGAATTTTTAAAAAATTTCGAAAATATTTATATTGAAAAAATTTAATTTTTATGAAATTGCCTTGAGATCAATTTTTAGAATTTTTCATAAACTTTCTAAATTTATTATTTTTCGTAATTCAAAAATTCTCACCAGATTTTCACGCATTTGAGAATTTTTTATGAAATTTTAGAAATTTATGTGAAATTTTAATAATTAAAAAAAATTAATTTTAAAAAATTTTAATTAATTAAAAAAAAATTAAATAACTTTAAAAAAATTTCAATAATATCAATAAAATTGATTTTTAAAAAATGATTTTAAAAAATTTTGTTTTTAAAAAGTTTTAATAATTTTAAAAAATTTTTAATTTAATTTAAAAAAAATTATTTTAAAAAATTTTAATAATTTAAAAAATTTTAATTTAAAAAATTAAAAAACAAAGAAATTGTATTTGATGGATTACTGGATGTCGGTTGTGATTTTTCGACTTTCGGAATACTTTGATTATGACCCTTGACCCCAGGGGTGGACATAGGGTTCCATACCCCATGTAACCCCGACTCAGAAATTTCTAATTTAAAAAACCCAAAATCATAAAAAAATCCAAATTCAAAATTACTGTAGCTTACTGTAGTTCCAAAAATCAGTGTCGAAACAACTTTGAAAAAAATTAATTTTAAACTTTTTGTCAGTTGTAACAAACTCACTTGGGACGTCGGAGGTTGTAATAACTGCCGTTTTCGCTTCCAGAATCCGTGTTGGCCGTTCCTCGACGACTGCCCGTGGAACCGGCACTCATGTGTCTTCCGTTGGGGATACTGGGCATGGATCTCCTCAAGGAAGGCCTGAAGTCCGTAAGTTGGCACGGCAATGTGATCGAATATTCATCCACTAAAAAATAGTTTTAAAAATTAATAATTTTAAAAAATAACTTTAAAAATAAATAATTTTAAAAAATAGTTTTAAAAATTAATAATTTTAAAAATAAATAACTTTTAAAAAATTAATAATTTTAAAAATAAACAACTTTTAAAAATAAATAATTTTAAAAAATAAATAATTTTAAAATTTTAGAATAATTGAGAATTAATTTTTTTTAAATCAAAAAACAATTTTAAAAATTAATCGTTTTTTAAGTTGTAAAATTATTTTTTTTGTATTGTTTTCGATTTAGTTCGAATTTTAAAAAATTTTACGTTTAAATAAAATTAAAAATCGATAATTTTTGTACTATTTTGAAATTGAAAAAAATTAATTTTTGTATTATTTTGAAAAATTTCTTAATTTAATTTAATTTAAAAAATCGATAATTTTTGTATTATTTTGAAGAATTTTAAGTTTAAATAAAATTAAAAATCGATAATTTTTGTATTATTTTGAAATTGAAAAAAATTAATTTTTATATTATTTCGGAAAATTTTTAAAATTTAATTTAATTTAAAAAATCAGAAATTAAACTTACAATCATCTATGTTTCCTATGGAATCTTGTCCGGGTGAGTCGATGAGGCCGAAGATGGATTGGCGTCTGTTTCCCACGTTGGAGGTAGTCGGGGCCGTGGGAGGGGGTTCGGTGTTGACTCTGAGGGTGAACCGCCCCATCCCCCGGGTCTTGCCCCTTGATGACATTTCAAAACTTTTAAATCGATTAATTTTAAAAAAATTTTTATCAATAAAAATATAATTTACTTTAGAAAAAGGAAAAAATGGTAAAAAAGTTAGTGAAATAAATATACCTAGCAGCAACGGCAATTACGGCCAGTTTTGTCTAACTCAAAAACGGACAAACATGGCATCGACAGAACACAGAAAAAAATTTTTTTTAACATTTAAAAAAAAATTTTTCTTTTAACATTTAAAAAATTTTTTTTTAACTTTTTTTTAAAATTTTTTTATTTGAACATTTAGCGAAAAAACAATTAAAGTAAAGCTCCGATGATTATTTACTTTTTATTTACTGGATTATCCTTGATAAAAGTAGTTATCTTCAACGAGAACCAGCGGGGGTACTTGATGTGGAGGTCGTGGCCGCCTTGGGCGTGGACTTCGAGTCTGTAATTGAAATAATTAACGTCTGTGTTGAGATTCGGCAATCGACTATACGATATTCCCTCCCTTGCGACAAATGCTTCTTGGGATATTTGATCCCCTGGGGCATTTCTTCCCCGAAAAACTTTGTTCCTCTAGGATATATGTTTCCCGATAGTAGATATTTTTTAGAGGTATTTGCTCTCTTAGGACATTTCTTTTCTAAGATATTTAACTCCTTGGGAGATTTTTTCCCTAAGATATTTATTTCTTTGGGATATTTGATCCCCTGGGGCATTTCTTCCCCAGGAAAATTTGTTCCTTTAAGATATTTGTTTCTCGACAGTAAATGCTTCCTAGGGATATTTGCTCTCTTAGGGGATTTCTTCTTTAGTGGCATTTGCATCCCTGGGACATTTTTTCTCTAAGATATTTGTTTCTTTGGGATATTTGATCCCCTAGGGCATTTTTTCCCCAGGAAAATTTGTTCCTTTAAGATATTTGTTTCTCGACAGTAAATGTTTCCTAGAGATATTTGCTTTCTTAGGGAATTTCCTCTTTAGTGGCATTTGCATCCCTGGGGCATTTCTTCCCTAAGATATTTGATCCCCTGGGGCATTTCTTCCCCAGGAAAATTTGTTCCTCTAGAATATTTGTTCCATGATAGTAGATGTTTCCTAGAGATATTTGCTTTCTTAGGGCATTTCTTTTCTAAGATATTTAACCCCTTGAGATATTTATTCCCCCAGGGGTAGTTCTTCCCTGATAACTGATGCTCTTCAGTAACAGTTCTCTCCTTTATTTCGTATTATTTATATTATTTCTTTCGTTTTCATATTGGTTTTTTTATAGTTAATTAATATGTTAAGTTAATCTACCTAAGAAAATACTAATTTAAAGAACTCGAAACCAGCACTAATCAGGGGAATATCTGCTGTTGGGGATTAACCGTCGTAAAGTTCATAAATTAATCAGAATCAAAACTATCGATTTCGAACTAATTTTAACTCAAAAAAATCAAAATAATTTAAAAAATTTTGTTTCATTTTAAAAATAATTTTGAAAATTTTATTTCATTTTAAAAATAATTTTGAAAATTTTATTTTATTTTAAAAATAATTTTTGAAATTTTATTTTATTTTTAAAATATTTTTGAAAATTTTGTTTTATTTTAAAAATAACTTTAAAATTACGTATATTCATGTCGGTTAGGCCTTAAATATAATTACATTTGGAATTTATAATTTTATAAATTACACCGTTAGTTTTCGGTTCTCTAAAAAGTTCCAAAAGTAGATTTATATATCGATTTAGTTTAGATTAAGCGGATGACGTCATTTTCGGAAGTAAAAAGTTTCATTTTTCGAAAAGTATAAAAAATCACTAAATAAAATAACAAAACTAAAAGTACTTTATTTTAAATATTTCATATATGAAATTTTGCAATTTTCTGACTCTAGAAGATTATTCGACAAAAATTAAGTGTAAATTCCCAATCCCTATCCAACAACTTACGAAATTTATTTTTACTTGATTGATTTTTCATTTTGAATAAATTTTTTGTTAAAAAATTTCAACTTTTTTGAAGAAAACTATCAATTTCGAACTTTTAACCTATTAGAATTCGGAAATTGAAATAATTCAAACTCGAATAAAACTATTAATTTGGGAATTTAGAAGATTAGGATTTGAAAATCGAAAATCTTGATCTACAACACCTAACTCCAGCCTGCCTGAACGTTGTCCGCAAGTTGCAAATTTTGATTTTGATTTTAATATTTATATAGGTAATTTGCGATCACTATTAACTGAATGTAATCAATACATAAAAGCCTTTGAATGCAATCTTCAATAAGTTGGATTCTGAGTGAGTATAATCGATGACAATGATTGCAATCAAGCAAAGGCTGATTATAACTAAATGCAATCGATGTGTTTCAGATGTATTTTTTCTTATAGGTAATTTGCAATCACTATTAATTGAATGTAATCAACGCATAAAAGCCTTTGAATGCAATCTTCAATAAGTTGGATTCTGAGTGAGTATAATCGATGGCAATGATTGCAATCAAGCAAAGGTTGATTATAACTGGATGCAATCGATGTGTTTCAGATGTATTTTTTCTTATAAGTAATTTACAATCACTATTAATTGAATGCAATCTTCAATAAGTTGGATTCTAATTGAGTATAATCGATGGCAATGATTGCAATCAAGCAAAGGCTGATTATAACTAAATGCAATCGATGTGTTTGATCGCATTCAGTTAGTGGTGATTGCAAATTACCTGTGTAAGTAATTCGCAATCACTCAGAAATGACCGTAATCGAGCAGACTTAATTACGTTCATTTCTGAGTGCCTACTGCATCTGTGAAAACATAATATTTTTAATTTTGCACTTATTTCGTAATTTTTCAATCAATTGTGTATTATAAAAGTCATATATGAACTTTTTCATAAAGTAGCTTCAATTTTCTTCAAGTTTTTAGAAACTACACAATGTTACAAATCACGCACAACTAAATGTCATCGAATTTACTCCATTAAGCTCAGTCACAAGTGATTGTAAATTGGTTATGTGACGTTCCTGTTCCAGACGTTACTTCCTAAGCATTTAAACTTCAATTTTAGACGTGAGATTTTACAAAAATAATTTATAACAGAGTAGTAAAATCCATAAATTCTGAATCTAGAATCAGAATCAAAGATAACTTTCAGAATTTCAGATTTTGAGTTAAACAATGCTTAAATCTGAAGCATTTATATTCCATTTTTAGAGTTAGAATTTTACAAAAACATAATACTGTAATAAAATCCATAGGTTCTGAATCTAGAATCAAAATCAAAGATAATTCTCAGAATTTCAGATTCTGAGTTAAACAATTCTTGTATCTGAAGCACTTATATTCCATTTTTAAAGTCAAAACTCTACAAAAAGTACTTATAATACTGTAGTAAAATCCATAGATTCTGAATCTAGAGTCAATAAAAAATTAACCTTCAGAATCCAAGGTTCTGAAGATTAACTCTGAATTTTAAGGATATTTCAAATTTTATATAAAAACTATTAAAAAATAAAAACTTATCTAAAATGACTTTTAAAACACTATTTAACAAATTTAAAGTTATTTAAAATAATTTTTCGATTTTAATTTTTGAATTAAAATTGTAAAAATTTGAACAGAAATGCTCGAGGCTGAGGCGTTTTGTCACGTGCAAATTGCTTGTGTAATTGGTTGTGAAATTTTGGAATCTAAAAAATTTGAAAACTTACTTTGCCTGAGGGACTTTTTCGATTATGAGCTTAGGGTCCATGATGAACCGGTCGTTGCCGCCGTTGATGAGGAGTACTGGCATCTTGAGTTTGTTCAAAACGTAATCGGAGGGGAATCGACCTCCGAGATCTCGGTATACTGTAGAAACAACATCACAAAGATCGGCCCATTGTTTAGAAAAAAATTCTTCGGAATAGTGTTCTAAATAGGGTTCTCGGGAGCTTTGAAGCCATTGTTTGGTGTTTTTCATTCCTTTGAAAGCCATATCTCCTCGGAAATCCACTCTTGTGGACGTCGCCAAAAGCACCATATGAGACACCAGGGCCTTCCCCACGGCACCCACGTGAATCGCCGTCCGTCCCCCCTCGCTCCATCCCAGCACGACAAATGGAGTTAAATTTAATTTTTTCATCAAATCAATACAGTAATCTGCGTCTTTTTTGCATCTGTTAACTTCTTGAATTCTGTCTGGAGGTCTGGAAGTACCGTATCCCGGGGGATCTACGACGACCACAGTGGCCCAATTGGGGTCGAAGGCCCTCAGGACCGGCTCCGGGTAGTCCTTCTTGTAGCATCCGACGCCCCCCGGGATGAACAGGAAATTAACCGGTCCGTTACCGTACTTACAGTATCCAATATTCAAATCCCGGATTTCTTGATGATTTTCTTCGATTTTAATTCCATTTTCTACTGTCATTTTTCTGAAATTAAAAAAATTAAAAATTTCCTCAATAAGCAAAAAAAAAATTAAAAAATCAAATTTATCGATCGAACACGTCCAAAAAAGAAAAAATGGACAAAAGAAGAGAAAACAAGGCCGTCAAACATGATCAAACGGGAGCCGACGACCGGGCCCCACTTGAAAGGTCACGTACTCAGGCGATACTTGGGACTTCTCTGATATGATCGGCGTTGACTAACGTTAGGGAAACCATTCATTCAAGTGCCCTAAATCAATCTGGAAAATAAATCAATGCACAAACACTAATATTAAAAATGATCCTAAATAGCTTAAATCGACTTAGAAAGTAATTTCGATATATGAATATTTGTATTAAAAATGATTCTAAATAACTTAAATCGACATAGAAAACAATTTCGATATATGAATACTTATATTGAAAGTGATTCTAAATAACTTAAATCGACTTAAAAAACAATTTCGATATATGAATACTTATATTGAAAGTGATTCTAAATAACTTAAATCGACTTAAAAAACAATTTCGATATATGAATACTTATATTGAAAGTGATTCTAAATAACTTAAACCAACTTAAAAAGTAATTCTTATATATGAATACTTATATTGAAAATGTTCTAAATCGCCCTAGAAAGTAGTTTTGATATATAGAGTTAATATAAGGGAAATTCGAAATAACTTACATCAACCTAAAATAAAATCTTGATATATAAAAATTCAAAATAACTTACATTAATCTAAAAAATAATTTTGATATATTTACATCAATAATAACAGCATTTAAAACAACTTACATCATCTTAAAAACAATTTCGATATATAAAAAATAATTATTACCGAAAAAATTTATTGAAATGTCCAAAAACACAATTTCGATATAAAAATGAATATTATTAAAGAAAAAATTCGTTTAAAATGCCAAAAATCCGCCCAAAAGACAACCGGATATGACGAAATGAACTATTATCTCATGAAACATTCAATTGTTTGAATTCAGCCGAAATGCAACGAGTTAAGTAACCAGTAAAATCAGAAACAAAACACGATCTGTCTGATAAAACCGCGTGATTACGTAAGACGAAAACCTGTTTCGACATTCAATTGGATCAGTTTCATCCATAAAATCACGAAATAGTTCACATTCTATTTCGATTTTAAAAAAAAGTACTCTAAAGATTCTTTTATATATAAGGAATAATTCCAGAAAATATTTCATATATAAAAGTTAATTTTCAAAACTATTTCATATATGAAAGTTAATTTTTAAAAGTTTTTCATATATGAAAGTTAATTTTCAAAACTATTTCATATATGAAAGTTAATTTTTAAAACTATTTCATATATGAAAGTTAATTTTTAAAAGTTTTTCATATATGAAAATTAATTTTTAAAAACTTTGATATATGAAAAATAATTTTTAAAACTATTTAATATATGAAAACTAATTTTTAAAAGTTTTTCATATATAAAAGTTAATTTTTAAAAAACTTTGATATATAAAAGTTAATTTTCAAAACTATTTCATATATGAAAACTAATTTTTAAAAAACTTTGATATATAAAAGTTAATTTTTAAAAGTTTTTCATATATAAAAGTTAATTTTTAAAAATCTTTCATACTTTAAAAAATGTTTTATAAAATGTGCTTTATTTATACAAGAAATATTTTATTTAAAATAACGCAAAAAAGAAAAAAATCATGCAGAATTGGATTTCGATAATATCGCGACCGTGGCGAAGGACAACAAACTTTCGAATCCCACTAATGCTAGCTGGATACAGGAACCGATTTTTTCGATCAGGAAAACATTGGCTTGGAAAAAACCGAAATAAGCAGACAATGCTAAAATCGCTAATGACAACAAAATCGAAAACGAAATGTAAGTCGGAGTTTCAGTCAAGTTTCCTCGTTCGGCTGAAATAATTCTCATTAATTTTCACACAATTAATTTAATTTGATGTAAAAAAAACTTGTTTCTTAAAAAGCCAGTAACGAAGCTCGCGGACGGAGAATACATATCGGCCATTTCCTTTAAAACCGCTATTTGAAACGTGATCTTTGACGAAAAAAGACATGGAAGAATTTTAATTTTAAAAAAAAGTGGTTTTAAAACGAAAATTTCTTTTTTTGTGGTAAATGATTTGACTGGTCGACAAATGGCCATTGAAGTTTTTTCAGTTCAAAAATTAATCAGGAATTTCGTTTTAGGACCGTTTGAAAAATGATCTTTGACGAAAAAAGATATGGAAGAATTTCAATTTAAAAAAAAAGTGGTTTTAAAACGAAAAATTTCTTTTTTTTGTGATGAAAATTTGACTGGTCGACAAATGGCCATTGAAGTTTTTTCAGTTCAAAAATTAATCAGGAATTTCTTTTTAGGACCGTTTGAAACGTGACCTTTATTAACAATATATAGAGGAATTATAATTTTCGAAAAAAAAGTGGTTTTAAAACGGAAAATTTCTTTTTCTTGTGATAAATGATTTGACTGGCCGACAAATGGCCATTGAAGTTCTTTTAATCGAAAAATTAATAATAATTTTTTTCAGGACCATCATTCAAAACGTGACCTTTATTAACAATATATAAAGGAATTATAATTTTCGAAAAAAAAGTGGTTTTAAATTTTAAAAATTTCTTTAATCGGAAAAATAATCAGAAAATTCGCTTCAGGATCAAAATGTAAAACATTTTTTAAATTTAAAAATTACCAAAATTGGTCCTGTCACGAATGACGATTATTTTTTCGAATTTGAATTTAATTTTTTTTTAAACGAAAATTACCAAAATTGATCCTCGTGATTTCTATCGGAACGAAGGAAATCAACATCAGAATTTCACAAACGTCGACGTAGACGGGATTTTCGAAATAATTATTTTTCAAAATTAAACAAATCACTAATAAAACAAAATAAACAATGCTGGCTCTGGAGCTGATGTAAAGAAGGATCTGTAACGGCAACGAAGATCTCTAAAAAATTAAATTTTAAAAATTTTAGATTTTAAAAAAATTTAATTTAAAAAAATTTAATTTTAAAAAATTTTAGATTTAAAGAAAATTAATTAAAAAAAAATTTTAATTTAAAAAAAATTTTAGATTTTAAAAATTAAATTTGAAAAAAATTTTAATTTGAAAAAAATTGAATTTGAAAAATTTTAGATTTTAAAATTTTTTTTCAAAATTTGATTTTTTAAATTTCTTTTTAAATTTAATTTTAGAATTTTTTATTTAAATTTCAACTTACAATATTGCTTACTGTTTGGGATCCTGACATTTGTATTTTTGTGGAAAATAAAAATTAAATAATTAAATCCAAAAATATCGAAAGCCAGTTTTCCAAAAGTCCAAAAAGAGCGTTTTTGTCTCCATAGAAACCGTCGTTGAATCGACTCTCGCCGCGAAATTTCCTGACGAACATGATGATTTTCGTCGTTCAAAAACAGAAATATAATTAATTTTAAAATTTAATAAATTTTTGTGTACAAAAATCTGAAAATTTTTTCGATGAAAATAAAATTAAACAAAAAAAGTTTTAAAAAAACTAAAATCAAATTTCACCGCTGTGGTCCAGACCAGATTTTTGAAAGTCCATTTTTTGAAGTTCTTTATTGTGAAAAAATATATAAAATTTGAAAAAGAACAATCCGAAAAAAATTGATGTAATATGGACTTCCCCTAGTGACGAGGTGGACATAATTTTCAACACGTTCTTTATCTATAGATATTTTATTATAAACAACAAAGTTACAAAACTGATTCCAAAACTATGAGAACCGTCTTAGTGGGGATTTTCGTGGTATGAGTTCCTATTCGGTTCCATCTTAGAGGTCTTTTTCGAAATTCCTGCTTTCGCTTTGAGACTGATGTGATATGGACTCTCTCCGACCACGGGGTAGACACAATTTTTAACACATTCTTTATCTATAGATATTTTATTATAAACAACAAAGTTACAAAACTGATTGCAAAAGTGACAGTAACCCCTGGTGTCCTAGTAAGAGCTTTCGTGGTAGGAGTTCCCATTAGATTCCACCTCAACAACAGTATTCGAAACTCAATCTAAATTTAACAGCTTCATAAAACAACAAGCATCCTCCTACCGTAACTACAAAGACCATCACGGTGGGAGCTAGTTCACGTCACGTGTCATCTCTGAAAATTAATAAAAAAATTTTTCACCGAAAATACAAATTGAATTCCACATAGAAAGTACCTAAACATGATGAACAAAATAATTTTTAAGATTTAAAAATATCTCCCAACTTCTATAAAATGAAAACTTCCCCATAACAAACATTAAATTTTTTATTTTTTTTTTCATTAATAAAATAAAATTTCCTAAAAAATCAAACATCCAATTTAAAGTTAATTATTAAACTATTTTTATTTTTATTAATTATCAATCAAAATTCCATAATTATATAATTCAAATTTTATAAAAAAAAAAATAAGTTTTTAAAAATTAAAATTTTTCGAAATTAAAAAACTTTTTAGATTTCTTCGAAATTTAATAATTTTTTAATTTTCGAAACTTTTTAGATTTTTTCAAAATTTAATAATTTTTTAATTTTCGAAATTTCTTAGATTTTTTTGAAATTTAATAATTTTTTAATTTTCGCAATTTCTTAGATTTTTGAAGACATCAGATTCTGCAGTGGATTCAGAAGACGTCGGGCAAGGCACTTTTGAGGGAGAAGGCGGCCTTGTGGAGGGGGTCTTCGGGGTCGTAGGTGCAGAGACAGGTCCTGGCAATCCCCGGGAAATGTTTATTTTTGGAGTAACAGATCGGGACTGACCCCGGCAAGCAATGGAGACACAACTGAAAGTGGAAAAATATTATTTAAAAAATTAAACATTTTTATGAAATTTTTGAATTAATTTTTGGAGGCTTAAATTTAAGTTTAGAAAATTTCAAAAATTTTCGAAAAATTTAAAATTGGATTTTTGGAGGATTCTGAAGTTTTTATATAATTTCGAAAGATTATAAAAATTTTAAAAAAGTATTTATGAAATTATGAATATTTCGAAATCCTCTCCTGGATTCTGGAGCCTTCCACAAGATTTCCGTAATCTTCTGCGAAATTTCAGAAAGTTCTAGAAACTCCAAAAAATTTCTCACAGATTCTAAGTCGTCAGAAACTTCCATAAAATTCTCAAAAATTTCGAAATATTCTACAGTACTCTAAAAATTTACAAAATTTTGAAAATTATTTTTATTTTTAAAATTTTCTACAGTACTTTGAAATTTTTTAAAATCTTTATTTTTATTCTTAAAAATTTCGAAATATCCTACAGTACTCTGAAAACTTGCAAAATTTTGAAAATTATTTTTATTTTTAAAATTTAAAAATTTAAAAATTTTCTACAGTACTTTGAAATTTTTTAAAATCATTATTTTTATTCCTAGAAATTTCGAAATATCCTACAGTATTTTGAAAATTATCTCTAAATTTTTGAAGATTTAAAAAATTAATGAAATTTATTGTTTCAGAATTTTCCAATTTTGGAAAACTTTGGAATTTTAATTATAAAAATCGAAAATTTGAAAAAACTTACTTGATCACAAGCGACGGTCTTCGAAAATTGGGGGATGACGATTCTGAAGTCCCTGATTTCACACAGATGATCCACAAATTTTTTTTGATTTAATTTTTTAAAAATTTTTTGAAAATTGGAATTAACAGGAATATTATTTAATAAAAATTCTTCGAAATTTTCATCAATTTTAGAAAAAAGATATTCTTCTTCGAGATTACTGTAAGCCTTGAGGACAATACTAACTTCAAATTCGTCGATGTTTTCTTTTTTGAAATGTCCGATGGAAGCCAGATCGGGACACACGAAATCCCATGATCTTTTAATTTTTAAAAAATTTTTTATTTTTTCGTTCGAAAAAATTAAATTCGGAAAAATTAAAAAAATTAAAAACATTTTCATTTTTTTTAAATTATTGAAAAAAATTAAATTTCGTTAATTTTATATTTTTTTGAAAATGAATCAGATTGGAATTTTGTTTTTTATTTTTTTTTTGTTTTACTCATCCGATCATGATTCGATCATTTTCAATTTTGGTAATTTAAGATAAATATTTCTAAATTAATAAATTTAAAAAAATCAAAAATAATTAAATTTAAAAAAATCAAAAATAAGTAAATTTAAAAAAAACAAAAATTAATAAACTTAAAAAAATCAAAAATAATTAAATTTAAAAAAATCAAAAATAAGTAAATTTTAAAAAATCAAAAATTAATAAACTTAAAAAAATCAAAAATAAGTAAATTTTAAAAAATTAAAAATAAGTAAATTTAAAAAATTTAGAAAATTAAAAATTAATAATTTTTTTTTAAAATGTATTTGAAAAACAGTACTATTTAAGTTAGTAGTTTGGACTTACTTGGTTTTTGAAATCAAAAATGATCTTCAAGTTGTAGCACAGAAAGTTCGACTTTTGACCTCGAACTTTGTCCACTTTTGTATCAAAGTTTGAGTTCGAAGTTAATAATTAAAGTTCAACATCAAAGCTAATAGTTACAGTTCGAAGTCAAAGTCGGAGGTTAAAGGTCAACATCAAAGTTAGAGGTCAAAGGTCAGCATCAAAGTTGATAGTCAAAGTCGGAGGTTAAAGGTCAGCATCAAAGTTGATAGTCAAAGTCAAAGTTGATAATTAGAGTTTGAAGTCGAACTCTAAGTTGGTAGTCAAAGGTCAACATCAAAGTTAAAGGTCAAAGTCAAAGTTGATAGTCAAAGTTGGAGGTCAAAGGTCAGCATCAAAGTTGATAGTCAAAGCTGAAAATCGAAATCCGACATCAAAATTGACTCGAAATTCAAAGTTGAAATTTGAACTTTTCGTGTTGAGACAACTTTGTAAATTTTTTCTGTTTCAAAAAATATATTTTATCTTGTATAAGTCGGAATTTAAATCTTGGAGTTTTTTGAATTTTAATTTTTTAATCGATTTAAAATAAAACGTTTAAAGTTTGATCTCGAACTGTAGCCACAAACTTCGACGAAACGGAACAATGAATTTTTTCGGAAAATTCGTCAATTTCACGTAAACCAAAAATTAAATTTTCGTCTTTAAAAAAAACGAAAAAAGTTCGGCCGGTCCATCTGTATCATGTCAATCTAGTAATTAACCTGTATTTAATTTCGTCTGTTTCGAAATAAATTTCCAATTTTCAGGTCTCTAAAAAGACCGACATCAAAATCAAATTGAATGTCTACACAAAATTAAATTAGCCAGTCTAATGTTGCAAGCACACTGCAGAATTTTAAGTTTTTATAAACAGAATCATAAACATGTTAACTTATCTGTCCGAATGTTACAAGCAAACTGCAGATTTCGAAATCTTCATAAATTTATATATAAAAATCTCCCACTATCTGTCGGAATGTTGCAAGCACACTGCAGATTTTGAAATCTTTACAAATTTAACTATAAATAACTCTCGTCGATCTGCTCAAATGTTGCAAGCAGATTGGAGATTTTGAAATGTTTATAAATTTAAATATAAAAATCTTCCTTTATCTGCTCAAATGTTGCAAGCAAACTGC
Organism: Halicephalobus mephisto; assembly: GCA_009193035.1. NCBI lineage: Eukaryota > Metazoa > Nematoda > Chromadorea > Rhabditida > Panagrolaimidae > Halicephalobus > Halicephalobus mephisto. The sequence goes on from SWDT01000141.1 coordinate 51,002, forward strand.
AGATTTTGAAATCTTCACAAATTTTTATATAAAAATCTTCCACTATCTGTCGGAATGTTACAAGCAGACTGCAGATTTTAAAGTTTTTTTATAAATTTAACTATACATAACTCTCGTCGATCTGCTCAATTGTTGCAAGCAGATTGCAGATTTTGAAATCTTCATAAATTTATATATAAAAATCTTCCACTGTGTGCTCAATTGTTGCAAGCAAATTGCCGATTTTTATGTCGACTTGTTTATAGACCTTGGTGCAGGAAATCAGAAAAAATGGTCACAAAAAATTCGGAGATTCTGATTTCGGAAAATTCTTAATTAAACAATTAAATTAAAATAGTTTTTTAAAATTTAAAACAGTACGAATTTAGAACGAAAATTTGCAATTTTGGATTCTGGAGGTGGATAAAAATTTCAAAAATTCAAATTAAAACAAATTTAAAAAAGTTTATTTTAAAATTGGAAAATTAAAAATTTTCGAAAATTCGCAGAAAATTTCTTAGAAAAATTATATTTCAAAATTAAAAAAATTTAAAAATCTAAAATTTGGAATTTTCCATAAAATTTCGAAAATTCGTGTCGAGAAAATTTCATAAAAAATTATATTTCAATTTTTCCAAATAATATAATTTTAGAATAAAAATCTGAAAATTTTCAAAACTACCTGAAACCTAAAATTTTTGAATTTTTTATGAATTTTTGGAAATTCGTGTCGAGACAATTTTTGAATAATATTTATTTCAAATCAGAATTTTAAAAATTTTCAAATTTTCAGAATCAAGTGAAAATTTTTTAAAAATATCAGAAACCTAAAATTTTTGAATTTTCTATAAAATTTCGAAAATTCGTGTCGAGACAATTTTTGAATAATATTTATTTCAAATCAGAATCCTAAAAATTTTCAAATTTTCAGAATCAAGTGAAAATTTTAAAAAATTTCAAAAATATCAGAAACCTAAAATTTTTGAATTTTTATAAAATCTTTGAAGTTTTTTCTGAGATGCTTTTTTGGCGATGTTTAATTTAAATTTTCGTAATTATGTGGTTGGAAAAAACACACATGACCATCACGTGTCCCAGATTTTTGTCGAAGAGATTGCCGAGAAATCGATATTTGTCCGAAAAAGCGTCTTTCGTAAGCTAAAAAACCATCGAATTTTGTAATTTTTTATTTAACATCGTCAAAAATCCGATTTTTATTTTTCTAATTTATTCAAAATTTAATTTTTTTAGAAATTTCAAAATTATTTTGATTTTTAAAAATGAATGAAATTGAAAAAAATGAAATTCTTCAAAATGGAAGAAATCCGAAAAATAAAAAATTGATTTTCGCTCATGCCATCTGGAGACACGGAAAACGGAACCCGATGATGACCTACGAAAACTCCCTCACCAAAGAAGAGGATTTCGTTCACGGATTAGGGGAGTTGGTTCATGTAAGTCCATTATTGCTAAAAATTCAAATTTTTAAATAATTTAATTATAAAAATTTTTAAATAATTTAAATTTTTAAATAATTTAATTTTAAAGATTTTTAAATAATTTAATTTTCTAAATTCTGAAATAATTTAATTTTAAAAATTCTGAAATAATTTAAATTTTTAAATTCTTAAATAATTTAATTTAAAAAATTTTTAAATAATTTAAATTTTCAAATTCTGAAATAATGTAAGTTTAAAACTTTCGAAATAATTAGAATTTCTAAATTCTGAAATAATTTAGATTTAAAAATTCCGAATTAGAATTTTGCAAATTTCGAAATAATTTTACTTTTTTACTTTTTAAGGAAGGAATGATGGAACATTACGTTTTGGGAAAAAGATTGAGAGAAAGATTCATCGAAGAAACGGCTTTGGTGTCTCCTGTCTACATCTCGAAGGAAATCCACGTGAGATCCACTCGAGTAAACAGAACTATCGCAAGTGCTCAATCTCATTTTTTGTCTTTTTATTCTGGATCTGTTCCTGGTCGAGATCATCCTGTCGATGAAGACTGGCCAGGGAACTTTTTCCCTGTTCCTGTCCATGCAAATTCGGACCCCGGTGATCCCCTGGTGCTTGCCTACGGCTGTGAAAAGGCCAAAAAATTCCAAAAAGACTTTATTTATGAATCTTCTGAATTCAGAAAATTCATCGAAAAAAACAAAGAATTTTTAAAAGAATTAATCGAAAAAACCGGACATCCGGAGTACTTGGGAGTCTTCGAGACGAACGAATACTGTATTTTCAAAGTCATCGGAATCTGCGACGCTGTCATTCAAGAGTGCCTTCTGGATCTTCCGAGGCCTTCCTGGACGGACGAACTCTGCGAAAAAGCCGACTATTTCGTTGATGAATATTACGCTCAAATATTCGGCCTCAGGGCAAGTCCGGAAATACAACTCCAGGCCGGGAAGATCTTCGGAGGGCCGATCCTCTGGGAGATCATCAACCGATTCAAGTACATCCTCGGGATCGATCGGGACAAGATAAAATTAAAGGACAAAATTCCCCAAAAATACTACGTTTACTCCGCCGTGAGTTTCTTTACAGAATACTGTAGGAGTTTCCAGAACCCAGGAGCAAATTTTGAAGATTTTATAGGATATTCTGAAAATTTCTGTAATGTTGTAGGGATTTCCAAGATCTTTTAGCATACTGTAGGACCTTACAGAACTTCATAGAAGATTCTGAAGGCTGTGGAAATCTTGTAGAATATTCTGAAGACTTTCACAAAGCTGTGGAAATTTCTAAAATCCCTAAACATCCTGTAATGCTTCCAGAATGTAATAGACGAGCTTCTGAAGGTTTTGGAGACTCTGTAGAAGGTTTTAAAAGTTTCCATAATGTTCTGACAACTTCTAAAATCCTCCCAGCATACTGTAAAACTTCCGGAATCCAGGATGAGCTTCTGAAGGTTCTAGAAATTTTGTAAAAAATTTTATAAGTTTCTATAATGTTCTGACAACTTCTAAAATCCTCCCAGCATACTGTAAAACTTCCGAAATATAATAGACGATTCTGCAGAGTCCCAGAATTCTCCAAGAAGTTCAAAACATTTCCATAATGTTGTATGAACATCTAGGGTCTTCTACAGTACAGTAGACGTTTCTAGAAATCTGTAAATTACCCCAAAATTTACCATAAAATAATCTAAAATTTCAGGTTTCTAGAATCTCACAGAAAATTTTAAAATCTTGTGTAAATTTTTCGAACATTTCAATATTCTGTAGAAACTTCTAGAATCATATTTAAAAATTTCAAACATTCTAGAAAATTTAAAAATTTCATTTCAAAGTAATTTCACAAAAAAAATTAATTTTTTAACTTTTTAAAGTTTTTTATATTTTTTGTTTTAATTTTATTTAAATTTATTTTTTGTTTTTTTAAAGTTTATTTAAATTTATTTTTAATTTTTTTGAGTTTACTTAAGTTTATTTTTTTTTTATTTTTGTTTTTTAATTTTTTTGAGTTTTTTTAATTTTATTTAAATTTATTTTTTTTTGAGTTTTTTAATTATATTTAAATTTTTTTTTGTTTTTTTTTGAGTTTTTTTAAATTTATTTTTTTTATTTTTTTTTGAGTTTTTTAATTATATTTTTAGCATGATACGAGTATCATTCAATTGTTCACAGCATTGGGTTTCGGAAAAATCGGATTTGACACGGTGAAAAGACCCCAGACAGCAGATGCGGTTACTGTAGAGTTGTGGCAGGGAGAAGATGGATCTACTGTCGTCAAAGTAAGTCAGGAAAAATGGGTTAAAGATTAAATTTGATTTTAGCTTTTTTATTTTCGGAAAGGCTGTGATGACCCGATTGACATGAGCAAGATGGTCACGGGCTGCGAGGACACCGAGGAGGGCTGTTCCCTCGAGGACTTCATCAAGAGATCCGACATCTACAAGCCCGATGAAATTCTTTAAAAAAATTAAAATCATTTTCGCCAAAAACGAATAACAACGTTCCAAAAATTCATTTTTTTTTTTAAATAATTTTAAAATTCATTTTTTTAAAAATAATAATTTTAAAATTCATTTTTTTAAAATAATAATTTTAAAATTCATTTTTTTTAAAATAATAATTTTAAAATTCACTTTTTTAAAATAATAATTTTAAAATTCATTTTTTTTAATAATAATTTTAAAATTCATTTTTTTTAAAAATAATTTTAAAATTTTCTTAAAATAAACTTTTTTTATATTTTAAAATTTTATTTAAAAAATTTTTTTAAATTTAATTTGTGTAAAATTTCCGCAAATAAATTTTTTTAAAATGAACTTTGTTGAAAATTACTTAATAAAAGAGTTAAAATTATCCACGAATTTAATTAGATAAAAACTGCTTAAAAATCCCGAAATTTGGTTTAATTTTATTGTAAAGTACGGTATTTAAAAATAGAAACAGAATCTCTAATTGGTTTATGACGAAATGTGAATACGAAAAAATAGTTTTGTACTGAAGTTAATACATCAGTTAACATCAGGATCAAATTCGCAGGTTGCTTGCAATATTGAGGTAGATTAGTCGATATTAAAATGGAAATTTGCATGCAATGTACAAGCGAGCTGATCGATATTAGGATCAAATTTGCAGATTGCTTGCAATATTGAGGTAGATCAGTCGATATCAAATTTGAGATCTACTTGCAATGTACAGGTGAGCTGATCGACATTAGGATCAAATTCGCAGGTTGCTTGCAACATTGGACCAAGTTAGTTATTCTAAAAACCCGCAGTTTGTTCGGAATGTTTGAATTAATCAAAGTTAAAATTTGTAATTTCTTCGTAGCGTTAGGTCAGGTTGATCTATTCAATTATTGCGTCAAATACGAATTCAACTTTAATTTTGATGTCGATCCCTTCGTAGACCTTGGTACTGATTGATTATATTATCTAACGGTCGACATTTAGAAAGATGGAACCGTTAATCGGAGAACCTCCACAAAAACGTGCATTTTCTTATCCGAAGGAAAATTGTAAAGGTCACGTATACTTTGATCCCGCTGAACCGAAATTTCTTCCTTTTCTGTTTATCCTTATACAACTTCCGTAATTTATTCATTTTCCAAACTTTCTCTCACATAATTAAAAATACATTAAATTTCAAACTTAAATAACGCTTAAGTTTAAAGTTTAAGATAGACATTTAATTTTTAAAATTTATTTAAAAAGTATTTTTTGTGAATGTTACTTTAAAAAATTTGAATTAACGATTTTGGTTTATTTTTTCGATGAATTTCAATAATGACTAAAATTCTGTGTTATCAAAGTTGACCGAGTTTGAGGTCGAAGTTGAACTCTTGATGTTGAGACACAACTCACGGATCATGTTCGGATTTACGAAATCCAGATCTCAAACACTATTAACTTACGTAAGATAAAAAACAAAGTTTCGAAACAGAATAAATCTATAATAGTTGTTTTAACACAAAAATTTAAATTTCAACTTTGAACTTTGGCCGTCAACTTTAATAAGAAGCACAAAATTGTCGAATTCGAACTTTCAAATCAAACTAAATCGAGTTCGGCTTAGTTCAATCCAATTTTATAAAACGCGTATTGAAACTTTAGTAAGGAAACGGTTGTCTGTGTCACAGCTCATTAATCCGTCCAAAATGACGAATCCATAAATTTCTAATTTTTCGTGTTAAGACCACCGGTTTCTTATTTTTAGAATTATTTATCACTAAATTTACTTCTCGTTGTTACTTAATTGTTACAATATATTTTAGGTTTTTTCTATTTTCATACTTAATAGTAGTTATTTCTATTTATTTTCTCAGAAATGTATTCAGTATATCCTTTGTTATCGTGATTTATTTAGCTACGAGATAATGAATGTTTTTCAGTAAAATTCCATATATCGATTTGTAATTTCAGGTCAAAAGTCAAGTGCCTAGTGACAGAAGTTGATTAATTACCAGTGAATCATGTTTAATTTTGAACCAAGGACTTGAAAAAAACCGAAATATGTAACGATGAAGCCGAATTTTTGGATATCTGTTTTTACGTTGTTGACGAGCATTAGGTAAACTGACCAATTGTTCGGAACCACTATTAGTTACATTATTACGATCGTATCTGTCAGTCCGAGTGGCCTACGTACTGATGACGAAGTAGATATCGCAGAAAAGGTTTATCTAATAAGATATCTAAGGCACAATACAAAATCTATGTCGAACTCGACACACGCAACAAACGTAACAAATCCGGCCAAGAGAAACTGTATGTTCCCTTGTCGGTGGCAAGGAAATCCGTTAGGGATCAAGTGTTCCTTATTTATTTTTAAAAAATCTATTCAGGATCTAACGTTCCTTATTTATTTTTAAAAAAATCCGTTAGGGATCAAGCGTTCCTTATTTATTTAAAAAAAATCCGTTAGAGATCAAGCGTTCCTTATTTATTTTAAAAAAATCTGTTTAGGATCAAGCGTTCTTATTTCTATAAAATCTGTTCAGGATCTAACGTTTCTTGTTGGTTGTGTTTTCTACTAAGAATGAAGTACTCGATCCAACAATTACAATTGTGATAGTTGCCAAATTGAGGCAATTCTTCTCGAATATTGACGAGATACATTGTAGCTCATAATTTAAAACAAATCTAACAATATTGAAGTAAAAAACCAATCTTTTCTGTTTCTAAATAGTCCATCTGTTATAAAAATGTTAAAAACAAATTTTTACTAACAATTTGAAAAACTAAATATTACTGAAAATTTTTGTTTTAAAACAAAAAATGAGAAATTTATCGGTTCGCCATTTTGGACGAATTGAGACATAAACAGTCGTCACCACGTTGAAATTTCGGGTGCTATCTCATGATGGAGTCATTCCAGTTAAAATTGTGAGAGTTCAAAATCAAAAAATTACTCTAGATAAAACTAGTCTTCTTATTTTTTAAATAATTTTTTACTTTTCGTTTTTATCACGAATTTTTCGGGAAATTTATTTTTATAAAAATAATAGTTTTTTAATTACTGAACTTATGTGAGATTTTTTTCTCTGAAAATTAAAAAAAAAATTCTGAATGGTTATTCGTCCAGAAGTAGTCAATTTTCGGAAATTAATTGTTTTGGTAGACTACATACAGTATCTTCTAGATCCTAAATCATGATCAGGAATGTTCCAGTAAGTTGGTAGAATCGGTATCTCGCCGTAAACCGGGTTAATCTTTTCCTAGATGAACACCGTCATGTATGTAGCGTTGTGCGTCTCAACTTCTCCCGATGGCAGCCAGAAATGTGAATCAACGTAATCACGAGCTGAAGATATATGACAGAAAAAAGTTAAACGAGAGATTGAGAACCTTTTTGCAAATCCCGATATTCTTCTGAATGTAGTTGGAAACGCCCCAGAAGTTCGATGTGAAGAATCTCCGAAATTTAAATACCGTCTTTTCGCTCATTTTAAAAGACAATTGTCTTCAAACATGGATCTGAAACATCTAGTGTTTCTGATTTTGTTTATTTTTGAAGAAACCTCTGGTCAAGGTAACTCTACCATACCCCCTCAACAAGTCCTAGGATCAGCCACCACTAAAGTGAGACAGGAGAAGAATGTCACCATCGTTGATCTGGACGAGACGGATTCTGACGCCTTGATCATGAAGTGGACGGAGCAGGCCATATCCGGGGTCATGGCCGCCATAGCCAGCAAAAAGTGAGTTCATTTAAATAAGCGTAATATTCCAAAAATAAAAAATTAATGTTACAAATCTTTCTCACCACAAACTCCCAGAATCTTAGAACTATTAGAGTTTAGAAGATTCTAGAAACTTTCATAATATTCTAGAGAGCTTCAGAAGTTCCTATAAGGTTCTCAAAAACTTCAAATATCCTTTACAATAATCAAATTCTATTAATAATTATTCAAGGTTGAAGTACTTGACAGAAGGAGAGAAAAAACAATTGGAGAAATGCTCCAAAGACGCAGATTCCATCGAAAAACATGCTTCCTGTGTTCTTCCGGTTCTTCACATGTCCAAATACAGACCGGAACCTTCTTCAAGAGATATGACGAAAGAAGAACACCAAAAACAAGTCAAAAATCTGATTCCGAAGAAATTTGACACGACGAATTCAGAAGAGAAGAAATCAGAAACAAAACCCAAAAAGTCATCAAGGTTCCAATCACCCAAATATAAGCTTAATCAAAGAAGATACGGTGAAGCCAAAGTTCTCGATTTTTCTTCCTTAAAGCCGATGGGAAGATTCAGAAAACACGAATTCACACTTGACGCTAAAACAATTATGAAGAGGGAACAGAAGTTGAAGATCACAAAACCAAAAACCAATCAAATTGGGCCTTTCGTGCTGGGACCACAGGACAGAAAAAAGAGATCTTCAAGAATGGTAACAAGGAGTCTGGATTCCTACCACCACTCCATCCCAGTCAACGGAGACTAACTCCGATCGGATCTCTGGCGAAGTTTCTAATGGCTTCTGTCATGAAGGAGAAAAACAAAACGATGGAGGACAGAGTGCCGTGGCAGCAGCTCATCGAGAAGGCCAGATACACCGGGGCTAGGAGGAAGGAGCTCAAAAAACGATACCGACTCAAAGACAACATGGACCCCTTGGAGGAGATGGCCTTCAAGGCTCTGGAAAACCGAAACATGCTTCCGGAAGATGTCGATACGATAATTGAAAAATTACAAACGAATCCTGAATTCCGTGATTTTCAAAAAAAAAGCCGAGAAAAATCCAGTTAAAAAAGTTATGGGGTTAATGAGAGAAGGCCTGAAGTTAGGGTACATGGCAGTCGGAAAAACGTTTCTGGATTCGACGAAAAAACGATGAAAGTCATGTTCCCCAGGTTGTTTTCAGTGCTTCCGGAAGACAAAGGAGACAGTGGAGAAGACGACGATCCTCTAGATATTCTATCTCCTTCATTACTGTCATTGCATTCAGAGGGTGAAGGTCTGGAGAAGGAACTGAGCATCCCCAACTTGGTCAAAGCCTTCACTGCAGCGGACCAGCAAGCATGGCTGGATTTGATCTTCGAGGCTTCGGGAGTCCAGGATGCTCTAAAAGGAGCAGAAAAGGCGATTCTGGAGGAAGAATTCCAACTTAAAAGAAAAAGACGATATGCAGAGAAGATGCGGAACGAAAAAGGAGAACCTTTGTACCTAACTGAAGAAACCTCTGTCCAGGCCTTGGGACCACTTCAAAAAAAATTAATCAATGTGTCGGATGAGATGACAAAAACCTACTCTCCCGGACAGGTACATGAAATGGAATTATCCGGATACGCTGTGATGACTAAGGCCCAGATGAGGCTCATCTACGGACCCGGATCCCCCCACGCCAATCCCGAACTTCTGAAGCGGTTGCTAGCTATGAACGACACCGAAATCCACCGACAGATAGAGAAGGATATAGTAGCTTTAGCTGAAAGAAGAAGCATCAGAAAAAAGAGAGATATTGTTTTGTCCCCTCTGGTCGGGGCTACTGTCCTTTTCAATCCTGCACTTGTTTCTCAACCAATCGTAAGTTTTCTACTTTTTTTCTGAAGACAATAACACGTAGTAATGATGAAGATAAGAGAGTAGTAGAACTTTTCACAATTCAAAGATATAAGCAACAAAAATAAAGTTCTAGTAGCTGTGAGGTAAAAGTTTTATATTTTTTCGGACGAGTTCTGGCATAAATTTTTCTGAAACCATCCTATCCAGTCCTGTTTAATAAGAACTAAACTAAAGATATGTTCATAAGCTAGAATTACAGAATACTTTGGAAATTATCAATTTTCAGATGTTAGGATCATCTAGTAAACTTTGTTCGGTAGAAATACAGTAATTAATTTCAGATTTTGTCGCCTATCGTTTTAACAGTCAGTGTCGGATCGCCTGCGGTATTAGGCCCTATCGTAAGTGTTTATTTTTCCAATTAATTTAAATTTAAACTTTCTAGATCCTGGGTCCTTGGCTGTTCCTACCCCTGATCCTTTCTCCTCGTCTCCTGTCCCCGGCCATTCTGAATCCATTCATGTTCGTTCCGATCGTTCTCTCTCCACTCGCTTTCCATCCGATCATTCTTTGTCCTGGAGTTTTCAACACCTTCATTTTGACCCCTCTGGCATTCTCGCCGGTTATCCTCTCTCCTCAAGTCTTCACTCCTGTAATCCTCTCGCCTCTGGTTCTTTCTCCTTTCATATTGAATCCTACAGTAGGAAGTCCTGTTATTTTGAGTCCTTTCGTACTCACACCCGTCATATACTCGCCTCTGGCCCTCTTCGCCCTGGTGCTCTCCCCCAACGCCCTCTCTCCCCTCATCGAAAGCAAACTTTTCTTGGCAGAAGTCGTTCTTTCCCCCAGTTGGCTCAGTTGATCATTTTCAGAGGTACAAAATCATTAATAACTTATAATTATTTTTATTACAATAGTTTAATCATAATTTGCCCTTCAAAATTAAGAAATATTTATTTTTCTGCTTCAAAGGTACAAAATTGTTAATAATTGATAAAATAAATATTGTTTTAATTACTGTACTTTAAACTTTCCAAATTGAAGAGTTTTTTGAACAATGTCGAAATCAGATTTGCAGGTTGCTTGCAACATTGGACCAAGTTAGTTGGTGTAAAAATCCACAGTTTGTTCGAGATGTTTGAATTAATCAGAAATTTGTAATTTCTTCGTAACGTTAGGTCAGTGTTTCATATTATCAAAGTTGACAGTCAGGGTTCGAAGTTAAAATTAGAATTTTTTAAGATACAACTTATGAATCACATTTGAATTAGAGTAATCTAGTTTATGTCCAACTATCAATTTAGATAAAACTGATTTTTAAAATTAAAGAAATTTATACGTTTCTTAATACAAAAATCCAAATTTCGATCTCGAACTCTGATCTCGGACTTTGACAATATGGAACGCAGATTGGTCTATTCAGTTATTACGTCAAATACGAATTTAATTTTGATGTCGATCTTTTCGTAAACCTTGGTACTGATTGATTGTATGATCTAACGGTCGACATTTAGAAAGATGGAACCGTTAATCGGAGAACCTCCACAAAAACGTGCATTTTCTTATCCGAAAGAAAATTGTAAAGGTCACGTATACTTTGATCCCGCTGAATCGAAATTTATTCCTTTTCTATTTATCCCTATACAACTTCCGTAATTTATTCATTTTCCAAACTTTCTCTCACATAATTAAAAATATATTAAAATTAAACGTTTAAATTTGAAATTTAAAGATAAACATTTAATTTTATGATTTAAAACATCTTTTTAGTTTTTAGGATTTTAAAAATTCATTAAAAAATTAATTTAAATTTTGATTTCTTCACTTTAAAATTTCTTAATTTTTAAAATTTGTTTTTCTCCAGAGAATTAAACACAATAAGATATAATAATAGAATGATATTGATTATATAAGCGCAACACTTCTTGACGTGACATGTCTTCTTTTACACTCCTCAGTTGGGAGAGGACTGATTAGCCTCGAGTGTTCTGAATATCCTTGGTTGTGGGGACTACGTGCCCCCAACACCTTTTCTGGAAAGGAGAGACATTGCGAATAAGAAAAACTCAACAATAGAACTAATATTGGGAGCGTAGGATTTTCCTACTTTGAGGGAAGTAATGAGGCGAAACAGCATATTCCGGATTTGTTGAGACTTTCATATTCGTGACGAGTCTAACTTCTGAGTGTTGATTCGGAAGACACCACAAGCTTCAGAGTGACTACTTTGGAGAGCAGGAGAAAGGAGTCGTCCGTGAGGTTCCAAGTGATCACCTCAGATTCAGGCTGTGACGAGGGTCTTTCCAGCTAGGACTTCATGTAAGCATTTTCCAAAACTTCTTTTAATAGATCTTTTTCCCGGAAGACCTTTGGAATGATCTTTGACCCAGAGATGACCATCAAGTTCGAGGTCTTGGATTCTTGTCAGGATGATCTTCTGATTTCTTGTCGTGAATTTACAACATATTTTTCTCCTTCATTGGCTTTAAGAGTTCTGAAGAGCATCTTATTCTTCTTCTTAATAAAAATTGAAGCCTGAGACTTGCTGGCTTTGATTGACGGCGTATAGCGATAGGAATACAGAAATTCTATAAAAGCATTTTCCTTGTCTCCAACAATATCTTCCAAGTTACATCATACATTGTTCCTGCACTGTTAGCACTTTATCGAGCCGTAATCAAAACAAAACAACTAATGACTAGATACAATTATCGTAATCCTAACGTGTTTGTTTGTGGTTCACAGCGAACTTGCCATTCTTTGAGGCTTCGGGCTTGTCTGATCCGCGTGTGACTATGCCTCTTCTTTAGCTCATCAGACCATCTAATTTTTGGCCTTCCAAACGTACACTTGTGACCGAGAGCTTCTCATTGCTTGCTAAAAGTTAACCAGTTAGTGATGGCTCTCGTCTTCTCTCCTGCATACATGCCCTACCTATGAGTGCTTTTTTCCTCAGTTCATTTTCTGCTTCATTTACTCCAGGTGTACTTCGCAACTCTATTTGTTACTTTATCGCGTCTTGTGATTTTTAACGCTTGTCTTTTGATGGCACGTTGTGTGACGGAGATTTCGTTCGCTTCTGTCATTGTTACTGACCAAGTTTCACATCCGTACATCAATGCCGGAAGAACCGTAGTGTTGATAAGCTTAGCAAACATCATCTTTAACTTTGTTTCTTTGAGAACTTTCTTGATGCTATTATAACTCATCCATGCAGCTCTTTGTCTGTCAAAGAGTTCGCCAGCGAGGTCATGATCCATCTTCACTTGTTGACCGAGATATACGTACTGCTTGATTTCTTCGATAGCTTCTTGGCAGAATAGATGACTGCGTTTGACATAATCATTCGCCATAAATTTGGTTTTATCTAAGTTCATATTTAGTCCTATTCTTCGGCTAGCTTCATCTAGATCACTCAGCATTGCATGTGCTTCTGCTAGATTTGTCGTGATTGTTGCTGCTTACTGTACAAAAAGCGTAAATATTTAATATTTGTGACGAAAACTAACGCAATAGTAACAATTTGCATTTGTTATTACGCGAAAAGTTATGCTTTTTTGTGTTGAAACGGGAAGCCTCTGTGTCTCAAGGAACTGTCATACTGTAACTTAAACTGTGTCGGTTATACTTTAGTGAGTAGTGTTGTTTATCAATTGTAATGGTCCTATTATTATTAATAAGAGATTTTTCTGTCTTTACATACAAAAAATGCGTAATTCTTAGCCTAGTAACAGATAGAAATCGTCACTATTACGTTACAATCTTCGTCACATGCCAAGGAATCACAAAAAATGTGATGATTGTGTTACATTTCGTAATTGTTACTGAACCGAAAGTCACGGTTTTTTGTTTTTATTTCACAACACTACAAAAACCAAAAATGAATGTTGTTACAAAATTGTCTCAATGCAGATTTTTAGAAACTAGTCTACAGAACAATTTCGATTTTGTGATGTTACGCAATTTTCTACTTATCGATTTGGAAGTATATTTTACTTGAATAAATCTGGAAACACGTTTTACAATAACTTCAAGCACCTGATCCTCAATGCAAACTACTGCATTTGTCGAAAGTTTTTGAAGAATCTAATCACTGAATTAAAAAAATTTTAAATTCTTTGATTTTCTCGAATTGGTGACTGTTTTTAGACACATCTGGTTAGAATGCCAAACATATCTTCTATATGAATAAAACCAGGAAAGTGTACTGACTAATCTAGAAGTTGGACATTGTGGTTTTGAAACCGAAGTGCTCGAAATACTGTTTCTTCTTGGATTTACTCCGAACACATCTCAAACTTGAGTAATTAAACATTATTATAAACACACTAAGACATACAAATGCAACACGATCGATAAATCTTCGTTAAGACTGCTAACAGTCTTTCTGGATCGGTGACGTTATCGCCGTTCCGATCACGAAGCCATCTCCACCAACACGAACCCAAGCATTACCCTGCTGGAATGTGAATGAACTTCCTTTTTCCAGTTGTAAAAAAAGAAATAAAATAAAAAATACCAATACAGTAGGAACTCAGTCCTCTCACAAGTCATACAAGAAACCTTTACTGTAATGGTGTACTGTAACAACAAATTTGAAATTTTTATTTCAGTAGTTCACCCGTAAACAACTGAGCTGTTCAAAACGAGTATCGATCAAGTTGAGCAAGATATCCAAGAAATAAACTTAGAACCCGTGGATTTGTCCTGGATCCGATGTCTGGATAACGATACACAATCATCAAATTTTGGTTGTTTCTTAAGTCCAACATGACGAAAATGGGGACAATTCGAATAATTTTGATTTTCGTTAATTGAGAAGAAAGTCACTCTATGAGGTAACTTGGAAGATAACAAAAATCCATTTTTCATCATTTGATCATCCAGAATCGAAGACGGAAAATCAGAATCAATAACGAATAAAAAGCATTGAGATTCATAATTCTGAATGAATCTATAATATTCCGACACTGACGAAATTTCGATAATTCTTATAGGCAAGGACTTCCCTGGGGCTATGAAATCTAAAATACTTCTTTAAACATATCATATATACTGTAACTTGCCTGAAAAAACAGTGTCTAATTTCTTCTCCGTAAAAATCAAAGCCATCGAAGCGTTAGTTTCGGCGTAGAGGAAGTACCTCAGAATCCACTGAAGTCTGCCTTCAGGGACTCCGAATCTGTGGAGTATTACCGGAATGAAGTAATCACACGTGATCAAGTATTCATCTAATATTTCAAAATCTTCGAAAATTTCTCTTTTCGGACTCGTTTTAGACGGAACCAACTTCAGCTCTAGAATTCCAAGGGTCTTGAGGACAATTTTCTCAATAGAATCAAAGTGGCTATCGTAAATCTGTTTGCTTTTTGATTTCATTTCCGTTATTCTGCTAGGATCCAAAGATTTGAGTCTCTCGATTCCGATTTCCAAAGTTGAAGAAACAAAAGTGAATGAAAAAGC